>JAQGAP010001636.1:0-18801 GCA_034697805.1 Orchesella bifasciata
GTCCAAAGAACTAACAATTTACCAGCAAGTGAGTATAACATTGTGGAAAATTAACAAATTGGTTGTGTTTTTAAAAATGGAAGCTTATTGAAAACTTGGACGGACTTATTAAGGCTACAATTCAACACTACGGTAAATGCTATGTGAAGCTAGTGCTATTTATACTGTTCATTAAAAGAATTTGGACTGATTAGCACGTAAGTGTCACAAGTATAAATTAAATACAAATTAATTGCATTTCACATCGTATGCTTGTAGTCTGGAAATATTTTTTAAAAACCTGATTTTGTTATGCGAACACTTTTATCATTGTTTGCTTATTTTTTGGTTGACGTACATTTTTCGATCATGCGATGCAAAACTTTATAGATTGAATCATAACTTTTGCTTATCTGTCCATTTATTCTCTAGTGCGTCAATCACGAAGAATTTAAAAATGAGGTTGAAAATATAAAAATATTATACAAAACTCAACTTTATAACCGAGATATGTTGATCTTTCATTCGTTTTTATACAGTTTTTGTATCATATCAGCATCAAAAACACACATGCTGAATATTTTTATGTACCTGAAGTTATCGTCTTTCTGTATCAAAACATTACCAACACCTGCTTTTAATAAAAGTCACAAGGTGCTGACAACTTTCCTGTTCAACAAAAAAATGTTTTTAGATTGACATCATGAGTCATGCATTAGTAAAGCTTGAGCGATTGACTTATAACTATGATTATTATATACGACAATTAATTTAGATATTATTTTATGTATTTGATGGTGCATAGTTTAATATATACGTAATTTATTGAATAATATAATATATTATATTATGAGCCTTAATTTATATTTTAGAGATGTTGCTGCTCCATTTAACGTTAAAACCGGCGTTTTGTTTGTTGCATAAAATAAAAAGATTAATAAGATCTAATGTGACATATTCAAAGATGCAGAATAAGTATTTCACATTTGATTTATCTCAGTAAAGTCATAATTTACTTCAATCAAAATGCGAAAGACTACTTGGAAAATTTTATTTAATATCATGTTAACAAGCCTAAAATTCAGAAAATAAAAAATTCATGCTATGAAACAGTGTGAAACATTTACCCCACTATTCATTAATCTGACGGTACTAACAGCTTTGCTCCAATCTAAATTAAATGCTGCATAAAATAAGTAAGTTGCTACACATGCTTGGAATGCTTTCTCTTTTCGCATGTCCAATTAGAAACAATACGATCGATCAGGGCTGGTAGCGACAAATGTGAACTGTGTGTCTTTAGGTTTTATTACATTGTGATGCATCAAGCTGTTATTACTGAAGAATTTACTAAAAGGGTGAGGAACAAAATATCCTCTTAATTACATAGACAGTGAACATGGCTTTTGTTGACAACGCTCCCTGTTCTGCTCTAACCAAAAGAGCTTCGTTTTCCGAGAGATGTAAATAATAAATATTAATATAAGTCTTACAGAAAGGTTTAGGCTTTACTTACTAGAAAAGTATTGGCGCAAGGGTTATAGTGAATTTAAATGAAAGTTATTCAACTACTTTTTTGGAACCCAAAGAGATTTTGAAGATTTATTCTTGAAACTGCAAAACAACTAAAGTTAACTAAACAGTTTTTAATTAATATTTCAACCAGTGCTGAGGTTGTTGTCTGATTTTACACAATTGTATTTTTTCGTAAAGACATGTGTATACTAAATCTAAGTACTGTTATGTTATTAATATTAATACCTTCATTTTATTACTAATTCTCTGTTTAATTTGGCAATCATACATATGGAACAGTCACAATAAGCATACCCCAATGAGCCACAATTGCTAAAGTATCTACCTTTTTCATGTCGATGATTGTGTCAGACTTTCTGGAAAACTTCAGGAATAACATCAATTATTTTGATTTATGATCAGTTTGGCAGTTCAAGTGCTTCAAAAATCCCTCGAATAATCGCTCGGTAGTTTTTCAAATCCGGGTCGTTATCAAGATTCAGAAGGAGATTGAGCGCTTTACCTACGTCAGCCCTAAGAAGCAACAAAAATCCCAAAAACTCTAGTTCAATACGTCAAATAGATTCATAAACTAACATTCAAATTAAAAGTTTTCCTTAACGTTTTAGTTATTGTTCATAGTTATTGTTCAAACCGTACCTATTTTCAAGTAGCTTGCAAAACTGACTAATCCAATCTGACATTGTACAAGTTTCGAGCTTCCTTCGAATAGCTTCCGATTCCAAGGGATCTAGGATGCCCTCACTTTCAAATATTAATAAAACTCGCTTGTTGTTCTCAACGTTGGTAAGGTGCCTTGACATTTTTAGGCTTGCTCTCCTAAAAATTAACTTTCCATCTTCATTAGAAATATTGTCATTTCCGTCATATCGCAGCTGAAAAATCTGGATTGTTTTTGAGGCACCAGGAGGGGTGATGTCAATTACTTCTAATCGCCCTACTGAACTGGGAACTGGTACGTTTGCACGCACCGGTGCAGTAGCACTATTAAGAATGTCAAGAGCTCCAGTTTGTCTCGTTTTTTCACAGGCGTCCTTCAAAGCGTGGAAGGCTCCCGTGCGTTTCAAAAGGATGCTGTACAGCAACTCGACCTCAGCATGTGCCCCAATTGAGTTATGTTTAGCTTCCTGTAATATTTGTAGACATTAATTTGAGCATTCGATTGATTGATAATAAGGCGTTGTTTATGAGCTAATTTAATATAAAAGTTAAAAAATACCAATTGGGAAATATCAGTGCCGCTCAAAACACCGTGTTGTTGCAAAACTGCCCGGAAAGAACTATTGCAGTCAGTAAGTTGTTGCAGATTGTATATATTGTTCTGGATATGTGACACCTGCCAAGGCTCCATTTTCTAGCCAGAATGGGCTACAAAATCGTTCTCGCTTTTATAATTTTCGTAATTTATTGTTACGAGTAATTATCTAGCTGTGTGGCTGAGTGTCAGTGAGGGCAAGCGATATTGTGATTTTGGGCAATTTAGTGTTTGCTCAAACATGTTATCTTTCCATATCTGTATACAACAATTCCACACAATAATCTGATTTGCATAACCATGCATAGTGTATGGTCCAAACCTTCTTGTCAGTCAGTATAATGGCATAAGTAAAATTTTTATAAAATATGATGTGACGCTTCAACAGAACGAAACAAAATAGATCTGCCATCTGTGTGTTGCGTTGCAATAAAACAAGCATGCATAAAATAGCATGTTCAAATAAAGCAAAATGCAAGTCACGCCGGATGGAGTATGTGTGTATATATTTACTGAATTTTACCCAAAACCCCAACTGTTGTATGAACAGACCGAGATTTGCTACCGTTTAAACATGAGATGCTTTCAAAATGTGAAAGGGGAAGAAAACTGGAAGCCCTTTCAGCATACCGTATTATGTTATTGTTCTGAAACTGTAAACACATATTATTGTTTTTCTGTATACTTTCGTAACTCAGAGCAATAACATGTTCAACAGCTTAACGAGAAAAAGCGCTCTTGATTCATGCTGAAACGAAAGGAAACTGGTTCCAGATAAAGTTATTGCTTATCAGTAAAATGATCATCAGAAATTGTTACATTATAGCAATTGTTGTTTCACTATATAGGTGCGCTAAGTTTTTACATCGTTCACTCGGTTTACAGCTTTCCTGCAATTTGGCATAATCGATTGAAGCATCACACAGAATTTAAATGTAGCATTGCTTTATAAGCAAGGATCAATTTTCTAAAAAGGTCATTGATTCCTGACAGTCAAGTTTGACTTTAAAAATTTATTTTGTGAAATTAACTTGGTTTATTACTAATTAAAATTTACTGTAATTATAATATGTAAGTAAATTAAGTGCTTTTATTAAATTCAAAAATTGAAGAATACGCTTTTAAAAAAAATCCTAACTTCAATGCGTCATTGTGTGTTTTGGTTGCAAGCCGAATAAAACTAATCACAATTAAATATTCCGGTTTGTCGACTCATGACATGACTACTTACAAACTTTGAATAGTATCTAGTACCTCTAACAAAAACTATATAGAAATGAAACGAATAGTCATCCCAGCGCTGTAAAATAATTTATTTGATTTCACTGCCCTGGCATGGCGAAAAAGTAGAAAAGCTATCAAAAACGATTGCATTCCTTCAATGCTTGCCATTATTACCATTTCCCTGCTGAACTTATGCAAAACTTTATGAAAGTATCAATGGCCTCATCAACAAGATTAATAATCAATATAAATGAAAACCAGGAAGATCATCACACTGAGCTTATGCTGATGATGAATTATGTTGAATACGGCAATGTTAAAATCCTACGGCACCACAAGACTGGAAAGATCGAATGATTTGTTGTCTCGTGCTACAAGCAACAATTTAAACAATTGAAATGGGTTTACATATAGAGATGAGCAGAAGTAATTCAGTAGTAGGTGAATCAGTTTTGAGGCTAACGATGCTTGTTTTGATGATTACGTACATGTTTGCACATTTTGATACACATTTTATATGCTGTTAAAATATCTTTTAGTCTCCCCTTCGCGGTGCAAAGGTGTGTCACCATTCTTCGTTTTAGCATTTAAATTGGCGTTGTGTTTCAAAAGGAATGGTATAAATTCAAGATGCTTCCCATTGTTAAACCTTTATCTTTGTTTGTAACCGTTTCTTCTTCTCCCCATCTTCAATATAGAATTTCAAATTGAATAAATGAAAACTTGCAAGTTATTTACGATCACTTATAGCGCAGTTCAAATTGTTAAGAATCTTTCCTTGCGATTTAAATGTGATTAGTTTTACTTTAATCTTATCTCTCTCAAACGTAAGTGAATAACATTATAATGGAACCATAAATCTGACGAAAGCACTTGAAATTCTGTTTTATGAAGTTTGTGCCATTAGGTATCCACTACTGCAAAATAAATGATTTGTACGCTTCTTATTTAATACATAACGCAATCAAAAAGTTTATTACTAATCTTACAAATTACTTGAGTTTTGCGGCTAGCATTACTCCAATATAATAGCTCTGTATAGTGCTCGTGAGTATTTATATCGTTATCCTCAGTAAACATTGAAAATACGATTTAGCATTTATGCTGCATCGTAAACATCCTATATAATACATATCCTTGATTACAATCCACATATTTTATATTTGTGGATATAACTTTTGTGTAATACGTTGATAAATATTTTATTGTTTGCTCTCCCGTTCTAACATTCATATCTGACTGCTTAAAATAATTAACGCTAGTTCCATAAAAAGAGCATTTACCAACCAATTGTTCCAGCTTAGTTGTTGAGTGGGGTTGAAGTTTAATTGTTGCCGTGACTTTGGTTTCATCTGTCCACGTGGTGGTGTCGGTTTGACTCCACTCGTAGCCCACCTACCCACTATGGCCCAGTGATCCAGACATTGATACAGAAAGACCAGGGATACTCCCTTCGATTGAGAGCCCGAATTCCATAAAGAATGCCATTGCCTTTCTCTCCGTTTCAGTCATGGTCTTAGATTGGCCAACCTCAACGGTTTTAGCGTAGCTGCACTCCATTTCATTGCTGCTTTCCGAGTTGTCACATTGCATTACTAATCCCAACCTTTCCGGTGGTTCGCACAACGATGTCGGGGAGTTACCCTAGTGCACCGGTAGCTCAATCGTTTAATTACTTGCGCTAATCCAAACAAAACAACAAATTGGATATAAAATAAGTTTATGAAATTCAAGAGCAAGAGACGGAAAAAATGAATTATCAACCATACCCTCGTCAATAATAAAACCCAGTCCGTCAAGTGCCAAGTTTTGATCACAAAGGCCTTGAATCTCTACATCGATAACGTTGTTATTTTCGTCACCTGACCTAAACGTGGTGTCAGCTTCACGTAGAAACTGCGTTGGCTTGATAAGCCTGTGTAATGTTTCCGTAACATTTTCAGCTTCGGTTGGTGCATCAGAGTTTCTGGAGCACTCCAAGCTCGCGTTAACTAGCATTCCCCAGGTAATATTAAACGTCGTAGAAAAACCGTGCGCAGCAACCGGACATCGGTTTACAGTATGGTTTCTTGGAGGGCTGCCATGAGTGTTCTCTGAGTACGTCGGAAAGATTTCGCCAGGCTTATTTTTACATGGTAATACGCACGCGTTCTTATATGGATAAGCTATCTTTTAAGTTTCACCGGTACATGATAGGCCTTCAAAAATGTGTAGACAACTTCCGGTGACTATGGACTATGGAAATGAAATCTTATTCCCGTAACTTGGGTAGCTATTGCAAGTTACGAACGAATATCTCTCCTTCTGCCCTACTTTGTATTTCATACAAATAACTCGGTTAGTAATTTGTCATACTGCTTAGATTTATTATGGATTTAAAGAATACTTATTCCACAGTTTTCATTTTCCCTCAAATCCACTTTTACAAGGGAGAAACTTTCAATGAAAATAGTGCTTAGGTTAAAAACGCCAAAAAGCGCAGTCAGTGTTTTGGTCATGACTGCTGTCTAGTAGTTGTTGCCGCTGACTGGTTTAACAAACAAAATGTGCTGTATTTTGGTTGTGAATGGCTAGTGTTGATGCTATATGTAGCGTTTTGTCTCTTTATATATGAGGAGAACTGACGGCGGAACAGTTTATAATTACTCGGATTTCCTTTTAAGATGTGATGTTTCAAAATAAATCATATATCAAATGCCAATATTGACTTAATGTTTATCGATGGGATGTCAAAAAAATTACCGTAAACAAATTACTTGAGGGACAGATAAACTATTTATACCAGAAAACGATCATGCTCTTTTCGGGAAATGTCAGTTCATGCATTTATACATGAACTTACATGAATGATTGAATACAGGAATACATGAATGATTTATAAATTTTAATTTTGAGTTTTCACTCATATTGTCAATCATTAACGTCGGCAAAGTGCGTAAAAGAGATAATTTTCTCGGAAATCTACCAAGTGTTATTTTGGTAACTCGCTATATATATATGTATTTGTTTATTATTTTGTACCTTATATTCTAAATATGACTATTCCACACATCCAACTTTTTGGAAGGCTGACGGATTTGAAGTGGGCGAATCAAAATCATAATTCATGGCAATTATCTACAATCATTACTGTGCAAACTAGTTAATTTGGTGCTCAACAATGAGATGGAAGGCAAGCACCTACATTTTCCGAAACTATCCCGTGTAATACCCAATTAATGTCAAATATATAGACCCGTTGTATTGCACCCACAAAACTAGGAATTGCGGTATACTTTACTTCTTCTAACAGGTTAGTACAGACAAGATCCTCATCAATGCGGAAGGTCATATAACGAAAATTTTTTTTTTTAATTTGAAGTTAAATATACCCATAAAGTTAAATTAATTTACCAATTTTTATGTGTTAAAGGTGCAAGTTTTCTGAGATTTACTCATTGCTTTTACTTTTGCTTTCGGGAATATTAAGTCTATTCGTTTTCAACAACTCTGGTAGTATGGTTTTGCATTAAAAGCATTAGGATTAGTATTTTACAATGGGTCCAATACTGCTTGGCTTAGCAATTTTTTAAATGCCGGAATAAAGGTAATCAAACACGGGGAATTCATTACCAATGATTAAGCACCCATTATATGGAGTAATTTATGTGTGTGGGTCGTGGAAAAAGCTTAAACAAGCTAAATTAAGCATACAAGTATAATCATCCAAACGAAGTAGCTATTCTAAGTGACTCCAGTTCATCAAATAATTTGATATATTTCTCATCATTAGTTCACTCAGTCGTAAAAATGTAACAAATACATTTTGGATGGGAAAACAAAGACATAAGAAGGTGTTTACTTCAGAAATGCTGAAACTAATATATGATGGGAATGAAATAATTTCAAACGAACACGGAATTTAAAAAAAGGAATACTTATAACTCACAAAACGTCTTTAAAATCGTGCTAAAAACTCCAACAAAAAGAGAGAAAAATTCAGCGACGGTTATTAATTTCGTACTAAATGACGATCCTCTGTATTTCGTTCATTTAAATATTCTTAAAAAATCTTTGTAATTTGCTCGGGAGTTTTAGTTGTGTTTTCGAAGTATTTTCAGCCACTGTTAGAAAAAATTAACAGAAAACTTAGTTTACAACCAGAAAAATAACAGATGACAAATGTTCTTGACTTCAATGTATTTTAAACAGATATGGATAGCATAAAAACTAAAAGATTATAAGATATGCACATACACAATCCATATACTGTGGATTTTTTTATAGTTGTATATATGTAAGTATATTTGAAAATGAAGTATCAATCTACACGGCGTAGTGCGCACACAATACATGCGTGTTTTTACAGATAAGAATAAGTAAAAATACATACCAGCCTTACGTCTCTCTCGGAGCGACAACCGGCAATTGGAGTCAGCTTTGTAATTTTATAATAAGCAACTGGAACTGGGCCAAATTAAAGAGATTACTCAAGAACAGTCTCAAAAAACATTGCTCGACTCAGCCTGTTTTTTAACCTCAACCTCTCCTCTGAATACTTGTGTACACGCTTGGTAAATACAAACAAGCAAGGCTATAGGTAGACATCATTTTCAAAAATGAGAAATAGTTTCATTTTCTTCATTCTGAACACTCATCTATAATATTATCATAGTTTGAAGTTATTTCAATCAATTTAAAAATGTCCAATTCAAAATTTTTGGAAAGGATCTCTGCTCAGCTCATAGAATTCTCTGACAGCCTCGCTCCTTCTGATGAGTACAAAAAGATGGGAAGGAAACTAGTGGAAGAAGTAAGTAAAAGTAAACCACACTTTTCGTTATTTTTCATTCTAATTAATTGCTGCGTGTCAATCTTCCAGGTGTACGAGACATTGAAAGGAGTACACAAATCCGGAACCTTGAGTAGATTCAAAGTGGATCGTGAATTTTACGGGGGAAGTGTTGGCAAAAACACTTCCGTTATTTACCCTGATTTTGACTGTGTCGTCTTTCTAAACGACGTGGAGCCACCTTTGACCCCGTTTTTGAAAGAATTTGAAATCATTTTGAGAAGGAATGCTCAAAACTTGAGCATTATACCTGAAAGTATAAAGCTAAAATGGCTTACCGTTTCGGCTTGTTTTGAAAATGGGGTTGAAATGGATTTGTTGGCCGCTTGTAACTTCAGTCAGGACCCAGATGAACAACACAGACTCGTCCTGGACCACATCAAAAGTAAGCCTAGCGATTGTTTGCTGTACAGCAGCAGTTTAGCAGCATTGCAGATTGACTTTATAAGATCACAATCCGGGCTCACTCATCAGCTCATTAGACTTGCAAAGTATTGGTACAAGAGCCTCAGTCTCGATGAAAACGTTTATGGGGGAAGTGCCATCATGGAGATCATTTGCGTCACAGTTATTGCAGAAAGTTCTCCCCCCATTTCCATGCTTGACGTTTTCAAAAAGTTTCTCCAAAAAGTTGTTGAGATGAAAACATTGAAAATTGCGTTCATTATGGTGCAAGTTATACTGAACGGAAAATATAAGGATGAATGGAAGTTAGTTAAAGACCGGTATATAATGCAATTTACTAACCATTTTGATTACAATATTATAACCCGTCCTAACTACATCATAGAGCCAGCCAATCCTTACAATGACATGGCGCAGAATATTTCAGATGCAGTTTTCAAAAAATTGAGTAAATTCGCAAATGAGATGATTAAGCGGCTTGAATATAGCCAAATTCATGACATATTAACTTTTAACGGACAGATGCTGACTAGCATTGATATCTCAAAATTATTCGAGCCATTCCCTTTGTGTTTAAGTGACGAGTACTCACCCTATAATCTGCCAACTGAAGCCCTGGTGGATTATCAATATGCGTACTGCATAAATAATTCTGCTGAACCCCAATTCATCCCAAACAATTCGGCCTTTGATGAAGATAAAAGGAAAGTGACAAAAGTTTTTCTAAACAACTTGGCGTTCTTGATTCGAGCTCCGAGAAAGAAGGAGATTGATAACAAGAAGTACGTACTTTACACCGACGGTGTTGCTCGTGTTAGTTTGGATGAGGTGAAACTGGCAGTGAAGCGTCTTATAAGTGTTAACTTTGGCCCGGGTTGTGTTAAAGAAAGTAAACTGTACAGCGAACACAGCGACTATGACGTCACCATATATGCTCCATATAATTGTGGTATGTGCGTATGTGGATGCTGGGATAACAAATATGCGGTTCGACTCAGTTTGAAGTGGCCATCAAGTAGTTACTGCGTAATTATGTAAATGCAAACTTTGCGTATCAGGTAAACTTAAGTTTGTTGAATGGTTTTTATTCCGATGTTTTGCAATTGGGACAATAAAAAAGAAATTCAATACAATATTCTGGATCCACATTTTTATTTACTCCGCTACATTAGTATTTTTAATGAGGCAATGGGCTTACACTCAACTTGAAGGATAAAAGGTGTCCAGTAGTAGGATGTAATTGGGTGAAATTTGTAAATTTGTAGAAATTTTTGTTGCCTTTTAGTGTTGGTAGAGGAAGGTTATGATTTCATCCAACGGCAAGGAAATTTTCAAACGATCTCAAATAATTGCGTCGTAACTGAAAATTTCTTAACGGCATCAAGATAAATTTTTATGTGTTAATCGTTTACTGAATGAATTCAAGTACGTTTTCGTTTTACTCTACTACAATCCTATTCAATTGTTACAAATAATTCATTTAGGAGAGAAATAAACAACTAAACGTTTTACTAAAAATGACTTGAAAGAGTATACTTTATTTTGCGGTATTCACCTTCAATATATGATTTAGACGGAATACAAACATTTTAAAATTTACAAACACTATATATTTTATGAGTAAGATGTAGTTAAAATAAAATTGAAACATAAGCACAAGTATATATTTGTATTATGTCAACAAGCGAAAGCATAAACAGACAACGGACGGGTTTTCCATAAATTAAATATTATCTATGCACTAGAGTTGTTCATTCTATGTAGTTAAAACGGCCAAAATATGTATTTAAATATGTGGCCAAAATGGCACAAATATGTAGTTAAATATGTAGAAAAAAATTGCAAAATATGTGCGAAAATGTACTTAAAGTTACATATTCGCCAAGAATCGAAGTTAGTTGACTTTACAAAGCGTTTTTCCTACATAAATCAACTCTAGAGACAACCTTCTTTTAAAAAAAGGACCAGTTTGGGAGTTCAAATATGAATTTTTTAAAGTTTTGTCACCTAAACGGACGCAAAATCGTCAAAAAAACGGCAAAAATTAACAAAATAACCTCCAAAATGAAGAAAAATCGCAAAATATGTAACTACATATGTAATATGTAGAAATTCTTCAAATATGTAAAATATGTAATTACAACATGGGCTTAAAATGACCCATTTGTGACCAAACATACGCATGCAAAGTTTGGTTTCAATCAGATAAAGCCTGAGAAATATGTATTTACACGAAATGAACAACTCTAATGCACACATAGCAAACATTATCGATACAACAGTTACAATATACTCGCAAACTTCTATGTCTGGTCTATAACTATATTGTCTGTAAAAGGCACTCTAATTTGTAAATCCCACAATACATATATTTGTTGTAAACCAGAATTTTAATTTCTCTACCGTTAACTATGGATGCATTACAGTTTTTAGTAATAAGTATTTATCTGAACGCAAGTTTTAAAGCACATTCCTACAGTTGCAGAAGTACATCTTATCATCATAAATCGCGGCGAGTCAGACGAAGCTCTGCCAGAGCTAAGTATTTCATTTCAGTCTTCAGCATGTCTGTAAAACAAACCAGAAGGATATTTGTAAACTCAAGGCTGATATTAAACTCCACTTATTGCTCGCTTGTGAACTTGTTGCGCTTACAAACAAGCTGCTCAGATCGGTGTAAAATTGATTTCCCCATCAATTTTGTACATCGCAAGTTGTTGCTTTACACTCAACTCTGCTGTATTGTGATTGCTACTCTTTCTCTCTTGTTTGTTTGCTTGCCAAAAATTGTTGAGCTCAACTCAAGAACTGGATCTAATAAGCGTGAATAGATGCATTTTATTTGCATCATGCACTAAAATCAGCCTTGTTGCTTGTAAAGGTTAAAGAGTAAAAGGGTTCATTCGGCTTCCATCATCGAATTTGATTGACTTCAGCGACTGTGACTATTTATGGTTTCCATCTTTTAGTATAAATATGCAGTACGTTTATTTCAAAATTTAATTACATGATTTGAAAGTTAATATTAACTCGTCTTATCACGTTCAACCGATTTTCTTTAAAATTTCTTACAACTCAATGTGCAATAAAAAGTACAAACCTTGTTTAAATACTTGCAAGAATATTTTGTTCATTCCATTTATACCATGAATTCATTTAAAAGATTCAATGGTTGTGACATGCCAAGTCTTTTTTACAGGAAAATATGCTTACAATTTATGTTTTAAAACTCACACTACATTCATCGTTTTAAAAGATTGTGGTAAATAATTCACTTGTGTTACTGCACGAGATAAAATTGAAATCATTTATGCTGCACTGATCTGTAGACATATTTGGAATGGATCTGGTAGTATAATCATGAACAGTGGCAAAATTTTGCAATGTAAGTCTTCATAGCATATAAGAATTAAATTAAATATAGTTTACCCGTCTGTGTCTGCGTTTACGTGAGTGAAATCGAATTAAGAACTTGTAGTAACGCGAAATGTGTGTAACAATTCCAGGCTAGCCTGCAGAAGTAAAACAAACAATTATCCAGCATATGAAAAATTGTATGAAGCGAAAAGTTGATTACTATACATATTAGTCATTCATTCAAGCTACAGTTCCATTACTTACAACGTCAAGGAAAGGAACTTTACTCGGTAATCGGGTTAATTTTTCGAGAATATTACTTCCGGCCACCGTATGATTTAGTTTTCCTCCGCTGTTTTCCGCGTCTTCACACTTTTAACACTGCCTCGTACATGCAACCGTTGATTTCACATATAAACCCTATCTGAAAAATAGGAAAAATAGAGCTTTGTAAAAATATAAATTCAACGCTAACAACATCGTTCATTCTAAACAAGCTCCACCACATTTATACAAAATTTAGTAGAGGATTTTTACGGTTTCACCGAAACTAATTTTGTAACGCTTTGTAACTGCTACATTTTTGTCTATGCGACAAGCTCAATTCAGCAACCAGAACAACAAAAAAAGGACATCCATACCTTTGAAGGAAAAATAGAAATACATGGCTTTACATGTGACAAGGTCAACTTGCGCCGCAAATATTTGTTGGAATCCATATTTATAAAGTTATAAATAGACAGGAACTAGGTTTTGTTATTTCTTGTTGCATAGTTCTTACATTCCATTACTTCCATAATTTCAAGCTATTCTTCACTAGCCCGAAAATTTTAATGTAATTATCAGATTCTACTTTATAGCGACAGCAACAAAACTGGAATCACTAAATCGCTAAATGATAAACTCTGACTAATGTTGAATGTATTTTCTTTTGCTAATTTGATAATGATTCGGTTTGTTTGTATATATGAAGTCCTATGTATTTTGGAATGACCTCCGGCAATGATATTCATTGTCATCGTGTTATTGTAGGGAGAACAGCCTTTTGGTTGATACAAGAAAACACGCAAATAAAGACAATCAATCAATCAATCAATCACTTTAGGGCAACACTCACTTGTTGAAAAAGGCAACAACATTTTTAACAAACAACAATCATCCTAGTTCAACACGTTTTAATATATATTGCTGGATATGAACAGTTTCGTCTTTTCAGAACACATAGTAAAAACTTTAGTTTCGAGAAGAAATATTTGTTACGTACATATATTACTAATACTACTTGCTTTCCATTAAAAGGAATTAATTAAATAATAATACAATTAAAGCTAAACGAACATAATCCTAAATTACCTGGATTCTAACCTGTCAGTATACAGATGACGGTATTCGATTGTCTGGCTCCATATCAATTGATTAACTAAACAGAGTAGACTTGTGAACTGCAGATGAATCTTAGCTAATTGCAAGACTTCCCATGTGTTTTAAACTGAAATAGAAAATAGATTCAGATTAAACTTTCTGAATTGTAGAATTAAGCTACTAGTAAATTTCTACGTAGATCATGTACCTACAGAGCCAACGTTTCGTAGACTAGGCCGAGCTCTATAGGCATCCTGACTATAAGCGGTGCATTGGTGTTTAGCAGCTGATGAGCTGCTTATATATATAAAGAAGTTGATACAATTCAACACAGTCTGTTCAGAAGGTATGCTATACATTGCAGTTATGTTATGCATAATTTACGCAATGACAAGAACACTTTGTTCATTGTGAGGAAAGGCTTATTTGAAAATGTCCATGCATTTTCACACCAAGTCCAATGTCCCATGCAAAAAATGCAGTGCTTCATTTTGCTCAAATCTTTACTCACGAATCTGTGCATTTGTAATATCAGTGTGATTAAGTAAATTAAAATTGGAAGAAGTTTATTTGAACTTGGAACCGATTGATTTTCGTATTCACAAATCTGAAGCATAATTTTTACAGGGTGCTTACATTGGACCATTTTGTAAATTATATAACCACTTTTAAATTCACGGTAATTAGCGCACATGCATGGCTGGCCATTTTCACTTCAAATGTGATTTTTTTGCTTCTCAAAACGTATTCAGTTTTATAGAGTTTTCAGTGTACCTGGAGTAAATCCGTTTGAATTGTACGATGGAACAACTTCAAGATCGCCACAATGCACTGTTGTGACTTATAGCGTAAGCCCCCATTTTTACTGTTTTTCATTTAGTGGATTGCGGATACTAGCCTGACTAGCTGTTAAATTTATTTACTGCATATTTTTCGTGGGCTAAATAAACGTTTTGTTCCATTTTTTTCATTTAAGATAATCAAATGCTATTATTACTTCAATTCAATCTGATGTAATGTAGCCTTTATATTACATCAGATTTATTTATTTTGCTGATGAGTCAGCCGTTGGAGAAATACGCGTATCCAAACATTGATAAGAAAGGCAAACACAACCTGTAAGCAAAATCAAATTGATCAATCCATTTCACATTCCTCTAGTCAATGAAAAAGCCTTCACACCAAATTGAATGATGTATGTTTGTTGTGGACGTGGATATTCATTATATTGTTTAGTACGCAGTTAGGATAACGGATTGGCATAGGGTAAACTACCTCCGTAAAATTGCGTTGTATAGATTGTACCTGTAACAATTTCCCTTAGTCGTACATTTTATGCCTTAAGAATTTATAGTCTTTTTTATGTTGACAATACGTTTATGGATTTGTAGAAATGAGAACGAACTCTTATGACTAGGGAGAGTCTAGTAGTCACGTTTGCATGGAGGTTGATGCTACTGAATTGGTGGAGAAGACGATCTCCGAGATTTCAGTCTCAGTATATTTTGAGTGAAACCCTGAGCCAAATTATTGTTTAAGCAATAACGTATTTCCATTAGTTCTGTCATTAATTTTGGGAGCTGTTAATTTGTCGTAGAATCATTATTGCAGTCTTTCCCGTTCATTATTCTTGCAATTAGTGATTTTGTTAAACCCGACGCAGAAATTTTATCGGTGGACATTCGGTGGCTACATATGTTATATGGTTCTCGAAAACTGTTCAAATAAAGAACGTTTACAAAAATAAATACGATGGGCGTATGCTTACGTAGGAATTTACGTACATAAATGTTATTTGGTGGAGTGATTAGGTGAATAAATGTCCTGTATATTCTGCTGAATCACCTCAATATTTGTGTCAAGCATGTGATTTCTTTGCTGCTCTGATAAGAGCACAAACACCACTTTTTTCTGGGTAAACCATTTTATGTTATTTTTGCATGCTCATTACTGAGACTCACCATGGTTTGAACTATGACTAATCTTGTGTGAGTCAGTCCTTCTCTCCATTGGATTGTGGCTCATCATCCGATGAGCTGTTTTTCTGTGACAAATACATTTGAACGAAAATTAGTTAACTGTTCGTTACATAAATTAAATCAATGAAGTGATGTGTTGTGCCGTTAAGTTGAACCTTTTTTAAAGTATTATGGATATGATGCGTTTCTCCATTATCCTGGAAAAGCCAGGACAACTTCTCACAAAAAATGTTGAAGCTACGATATGACGGAAATGACAATTTTTCTAATAAAGATGGAAGAACAATTTTAAAGAGAGCACGTTTAGAATTTACTAGACGATTAAACAACCGTGCTAACAACGGCAGACTTTTATTAATATTTGAAACAGCGGGCATGCTAGATGACCCTGAAATTGATGAGTTCGAAACATGTACAACAACTTCAGATTGGATTACTAAATTTTGCAAGCTACTAGAAAATAGGTGACTTTGTTTAACTTGATGTATTATGTATGTGCGTAACGGTTGTAACTGGTTTTAATTACTTTTTACTTTTGTTCAGACCGAGCGTATGCAAAGCACTTAACCTCCTTGTGAATCTTGATAACCATTCCGACTTAAGCAACTACCGAGCGATTATTCGAAACATTTTTGAAACACTTCAATTGCCAAAGCTATTAGAAGTAATTGACATTACCCATCCGGACGTTGGTCAGACAGTAACTGTTGCACAAGCGTCAGACACTGTCATTGAGGTGGAGGTAAACCCCAACCCACTATTGCTAAGAAATCATTCATCCACTAAAATATAACTAACATTCCGGATTGGCCGATCGATACATTTTTACAGAACCAAGAAGTAAATCAACAACTTCTTCCTCCTGGTTTGTCTCATGATACAACTGCCGCAGGATTTTTCCAAGGAAAGAAGGAAATCAAAATGGTTTATGCATTTTTAGCAGTTACGGTCATAGCTGCCGTTATAACGATGTCTGTGAGTGTGACCACTCTTCTAACTAACCCAGCATCAAATGAGGGAATTTTTAAAGACTTATCGGGGACGGTTTTATTAACCACTGCAGAAACTATTCCACAGCCATCCAATTTCACGGTGCCGCTATCGTCCATTAACGTCCCACCCACAGAGATAACTCGGGTTGAGCAAGATTCTGCACTTGTAATGATTTTTTAATTAATTAATTCAAATTTTAAATTCTATTTGCAACTTTTAACAGAATTTTATTAACAAAGAATGATTTTTATTGACTTCATCACAGAAACAAGGTACAAGGTCACTAGATGAGCGAGTAACTGAACAAACTCCGGAGGACCGAAAATCTCCCACAGCTCCCGATTTTGTTATCCACCATACAATAATTGAAGACAATCCAGTTAAAACAACAACACCAACCGCTTTGTCCATCCCACAAGAAAGAATACACAACCAGCTTTACTTCAATCACCCCTTCCAGATCAAGAATAAAACCGTTGATCTTTGTAACCGAAATGCAATTACAACGGTAGTTCTGTCCATTGACAACCATTACGATTGGGATGGAATCAGGATAGATTGTCCAACACGAATCTACAATCTGAAAATTGAAGGATCAGCCTCCACAAAAAACATTGATGAGATTTTAAACCAGACTTCAAACATAAGAAGTTTAGAAATACAATGCAACCAAATCAGCGTACGCAACAATGGTTTGGCTTTCATTTCCCAAAAACCTGAACTGAAAAAACTAAGAGCTTTATCCCTATTTTCTCAGAGCACTGAATCAGAATGCGGTGATGTTTTCTCTTATTTGGCTGGAAATTTAAGACATTCCCAGTTGCAAAAATTCGATTTAAACGGCATTGCAGTGAACGACAAAAATACTCCTGAGATTCAACGGATTTTATCCAAAATGAGCTTTTACACTCCACATGAAATTATTCTGAATGATATCGTTATGCAAAAATTCCTTGATATTACAAGCAAAGGCAGATCACTCAAATTTTCCAAATTTTACTTTAAACCAGTTAACAATACCGAAGCGGCCGTGAAAACTGTAGATAATTTGCTGATAAATGCAAATTACACCAAAGAGTTTTCAACCAATGTACCGTTCCGTGACACAGAAATGAATAAGGTTTTGAAGAATTTCAGGAGATTGCGAATTGAAAATTTGAATGTTAATATACTTGTGAGAGAAGGTAGAAGTCACATTAGTTTTAACTTCACCAAAAGCATGAAAAGATTGAAAAAATTTGAGTTGGGCTTGTATGATTGGCGGAAGGGAAATCATACAGAAAATTACCTTTTGTTGATCGATTTTTCAAGTTTGCGAGGAAGCTTAAGGGAGTTTAAAATTAGTACAAATTTTAAAACCAAATCAATTGGGTCATCTGTTCATTGCCGAGGGTTTGACAAAAGTAATAATGCTCAAGGTGGAGTGAGCATTGAGCTCAATTTATGCCCTGACTGCAGTGATATTGATGGATGCATGCGAAGAAGAAAATGATGATAAAAATAGTGGAAGAAAATTAAAATAGATTGAAAAAAATCTCAAATGGAGTCAATATAAAATGCAAAAAAAATCTCAAAGTGAAGTAAGATTAATACATAAAAGCATTTCTGTTTTTTAATTATTAGAGCCCTAGTTCATACTATTATTGTAGGAGTATTTGCTAATTTGTAATTATGTGACTTTTATTTACATGGTACACTGTAAATACAATGATACAATAATTGAACTTAAACATTATTTATTTAACTCCGCTAGCAAGTTAAGTATGGCAATGTATGTTAAAATTTTCAATACTAAATCCTTAGCAAATAAAAGCCACGTAAGTGGACTGAGAAACGTAGCTGAACGCCCAAATTAACGACATTTTATGTGTTTATGAATG
>JAQGAP010001637.1:0-18791 GCA_034697805.1 Orchesella bifasciata
AAGCAACGCATAAGCTCATAAGCTACTTACTTACTGCCAAGAATATGTATGCTGTTTATCTTAACAATGCGCTGCAACAGCGCCCAGATTTGTATGTATATATTTTAGCAGGTTTTTGTTCATGGTGAGTAAGTATTTACATAAATAACTAGCGAGGTGCTTTAATAAAACATTCCATGCCTAGGAAAAAACAAAGGTATGAGAAATGGCTTTCATTTTACATTCGAGGAAGTGCGTACATTTACTTCGTTGAGGTAAGTAGCTTACCTTCAGCTTCGGTCTACTCCTACAGAAGACAAATTTAACTTCCTGTGAGCTGTCCCCACGCTAACTACTATGTTCTGTGACCAAAGTAGTACCTTTATTTGCTGCCACTGTATTTTTATTTCTGAATACTGTCGAAAAGAATTTCAGCAAACTTTCTCAGTCAAACTGGTGTATGGTGTTTAGAAAGTTAAGTTAAGTACAAAAAATGTGACAAAAATTGGAAAGAGTTTGCGTAGGATGATGGAACGGAATGAATACGAATGAGTTTATATTCTTCGTATTCTATGATGTAAAAGATTTTGCGCCTATATTCTCAGGATATGCAGGCAGCCTCAAACTTTTGGTTACGTATTAGAAACTTTTAATCATCAGAATACTTGCAATCTGTATAATAGTCTTTAACAGCCAGTAAATTTATTTCACGCGTCATCCAATAGTCTAACGGCGGTTAGTTTACTTCTTCAACAGACATCATCCATAAACCAATCCCAAAACCACAAGCCGTCTTCATAGGTGTGTGGTGTGTTGCATTAGAATGCAAATTAGAAATGTACATTATCACAAGCATTTCTGTTGTCTTGTCTTGTCGGTTGCACTCATTAAGTGCACGTACACCTGAAATCCATTTCCCCCTGCCACAGCATGATCGTAATAAAAGAATTAGGGTCGTTTTGAGCTTAGCTTTTCTAAATGACATGTAGAATACATGTGGATTACACAGCTAATTTATAACGTCACCCATAGATTCATTACTAGCTAAACCTAATTTAGGAGTTGCATAATGCCAAGGTAGATATACATAACAGGTATACATAGTTGAAGTATACCTTTGACTTTCACCTATGGGGTGTTTTGATACCGGTTCTATTCTTTGTGCTAGATGGCTAGTGGATTCAATGATTTCCAGTTTATTGAATCTTATGATTCTCATGTATCGTTTTGTGTATTATTTTACCAACCCTCTACTTTGGTGTAATCTTGAAAATCGGACCATAGACAATTTACAATATGCCTACCATAAGTAAAAGTTCTTTTTTTACTCTTGTCAGTTGAGTAATATGGAAATTTGAGAACTGGGATAAAATATCGAGGAAGGTAAAGTTTGCTTTGTTTAGAGTATTTTCTTCTGTTTTAACATGTCTATAATGTAAATTGCTTATCGAGGAATTGCGAAACTGAGTGGTGGTATAGCATGTACATGTAAAGATACATTGTTAATGCACTTCAGACAATCGTCATGTAATCGCACAGCTGTGACTTGGGAATGAGTTTTGCTTTCCATTCTATGTGCGATTTGCACCTTCCGTTCACACCCATTGAAACTATACCGAAAACAAATCTCGACTACAAAAGATTGTGTTTCTACCGTTCATACACCATAAAGCTGGTGGTGGTCTTCCTTCGTGATTCGTTCTACTATTTTTGCTCCTCTCTGGCAGCATTTGTTGCTGATGCAAGTCCATTATCTTTGAATCACACATCTCACTCCCAATGCAATAGGCGTGTTCCGAGTTCTTTCGTATAAATGCTTTTGTGAATACGAAGGTGTGAAAGAGGTTCCATGACGCATTTAGGTATAGGATGTCAGGGACTACTACACGTTTGCTTGAATTCGGCAATTTCTAGTTATCAAATTTATGTACTCCTGCAATATGTAACAATTTCTCACGATGTAATGTTTCGTTCGGCTCGACTTTCTTGACATTCTAATATCACATCTTAGAAAACCTCGGAAGGTTATGTTGGAGAAAAGCTGTCTGTAAGAGATGACCCTCCACAACGAAATTTAGTAGAGATATAATTTTGGTTGGAACAATGGTTGAATGTTACAAATACTTCCTGTTACTTCTCACATGCTGATATATATACCTACTTGAATAAGCAAAAGGTAGTTACACCTTTGGTCCCATAAGAATTGAATATGGTTTGGCTACTTGGATTTGCTTTTCATGTGATCCGGTTTTGGTTTATGGGACCCTTGCCGACTGTTATGCGTAAGC
This sequence comes from Orchesella bifasciata, assembly GCA_034697805.1. Classification (NCBI taxonomy): domain Eukaryota; kingdom Metazoa; phylum Arthropoda; class Collembola; order Entomobryomorpha; family Orchesellidae; genus Orchesella; species Orchesella bifasciata. Next base: position 2,268 of record JAQGAP010001637.1, read on the forward strand.
TTTTGGTATTACTTGACGGTATTGCCACCCTACCTACACATATTAAGTTGTATTTCAGTTTTGCCATTTCATTGTAATAAATTAAACCAAAAGTGCTTTCTCATGCACTAATTTTCTTATTACATACTTCCGTCCTTTCATTCGCCCAATCAGAATACCACTTTTTAAAAGAAATAAAGAAGCAGTGTAGCAGTGACCTTCCTCAAACACGTCACGGTAAATAATTGGTCGTGTTGGCGGAAATTCGTTCCTGACGACATTATGCTTGTGAAGTGGGCTTAGGCTGGTAAAAGGAATTATACAATCACGAGCTTACTACGCGAATGTACCTCAACAACTTTGCTATTGAAATCGAATGAAACTAAACAATAGCCAAATGGATATATGCATGTATGGCTTAAAATTGTACACGTTCATGAGTGTGAGTGTTAGTCCATGAAACTGGAGCACTTTATATATACTTGCGAAAACATTCGGTTCAACAAACAACATTTAGTGAAGTGGTTGTACTTACTTGTGGAACAAACTGCTAATGTCCATTTATGTCAAATTGTCATCATTTATTTAGATTCGGCAAAGCAGACGACCTTGAACCAAATGCTGCATGCCGAAATATAATCAATTAAAGTTTATGATTTTGTAACACCAGTAAACAAAATCATTGACCTCCGTCCATTAAAGAAATAAAAGTCAAACAGAAAAATAGGCCATACAAACAAAATGCTTATGCAAAGCGACTTAAAAACCCTAGATTCCAGAATTTATAATGTGAGAACTTGTACATGAATGCATGTATGGTATAAGAGAGTAAAAATTTCATATTAAATTTGTCGAAACAAGCACTCTAGTGTAAGAGTATTCAAGGAGGAGGAGCAAAGTTCAAGTGTGTCTACCGTTTAAACTATGAGTGGACATGTTTTCATCCGCAGGTCTATCCGAGTTGCGTTCTTGTGAATAAATTACATATTTCCGTATTTTAACTGTTTCTTTAGTGTGAAATGTGAGTACGCCATTATGAAAGGTAAAAGGATCTTGTACGCTAAAGAAACCGGAAAATTCGCGGCGGTTGGTTATGCGGATGACATATCAGTTTATTTCATTATACATACAAACATTTGTACTGAATTTGATGCAAAATTGGTGGCAGCTCACATATATATTGAATATATAATACGAATTTTACATAAAACATTTGAACTAACACAGAATTTTGAATGGCACTTGAAACGTTACCTAATTCTCCTTCACACTTTCTCAGCCAAATACATTTTTTCATTTGTTTGATGCTGCTGCTTTTTGAAACATTGGTAAGCCAGGAAGATTGCCATTGACATCTTCATTTGTTACACTCTTCCGTTTGGTTGAACCGAAAAAACCTAAGTAATATTAGTGTAAATGATATCATTTTGAAATAATTTGTTTTCTAACAAGAGCATGGCATATATAGTTGTATATCAAATTTCGCAAACAGTTTACTTTTTCGTTTTTCTTTGACAGTTGTAGGTTTACTAACAGCTTTCCCAGCTTCGATTTCCAGACTTTCAATGAATGCTTCCTCCAACTCCTTTTTCTCGTCGTCTGGATCTTTAGGTTTCTAAAATGATAGCGATGCTTTAGTGTTCCTAAGTTAAATGTCCAATTAAGAATAATTATTAATATACGATATGATAGAAATCGTACAGGCTCAGCAGCTGCTTTAGTTCCTCTCTTAGACTCCTTGTCCTGCAACTTCAATTCAATATGTAGTTACTAATGCTATCAGCCATGAGTATCAATCGACTAGTCAGAATAGTTAGTCAGTGTGTGCAATGAAAATGGAAGTAAAAACGTAAGATGAGGTGCAGTTTCGCATTGCCCCATCTCAAGCTTTTCCCGAGTATCTCACCTTTTTCCCATTCATTTTCGATAGCAATTCTTCAATGACCCTTTTCATGTCTCGGTCTACTTCAGACCTTCTCGATTTGTGTAGAATGGTATCGACCTTTTGTTGAAGTGCAGGGTCGTCAGTAACTCCTTTCAACTCCGGCATAAGCTCCATTACCTTGCGTCGAACGTTAATAATCGGGTCATCTAAAGACAATCAGTTAATTACACCAAAGTACCTAATCGTGTAGTTGCTTACACAATAGTTTAGTAGTAGAGCATCTTTATTGATCAGCCAACACGTTTCGTATATTAGGAGCTAATGTAATATTTTGAGTTGGACGTGTGCTATTCTATTCTGTAGCGAATAACTTCCCACGCACCACCCACATCGTGCAAGCATTACAAGTAAAAACTTCAGCCCAGCTATCATCCTCCCGAAACGTGCTGACTGACCATTACTTGAATTATAAATCAAACGAATCAATAGAGGAGTTAATACTTTTTCTTATTTACTTGCCAACACCAAAACATCTTCGAAAAAATGGTCTCGAAAGTACATTCTCGAAAATCGTTCCATTATCTTCTTTGCCATGTATAGAAACAACATCCTGTCATGCACGCTACGACCTTGTGCGAATCCTAAAGTAAAACATTTTAATTCTGTGTTAATCTCCTTTGGCATTGTATAAAGTAAAAGCGTAGTTCATCCCATTTACTTATAACACTTAATTCACTCATATTCGTACCAAAAAAAATATATTCATTGCGAACTATTTAAAGATGGGATAGAATGAAAAATAATTTATCATAACAGCATCGTTACAATTTTCAAATACAGTTTGTGCACGCAACTGAATCTTGCAGTTTTGATGTATCATATTATTAACGCGATGGCTTTCTTCGGTTTCGCCTTTCAATATGAGGACGAGGACAAAAGGATTACATGTGGTATTTGATGGATACAATAATAATGATGGAAGCAGATGCCAATAAACTGCTTTATCAAATGCCATAAGTGAAAATAGCATGTAGCTTCCTTTTGTCTTTATACAATAGTTATTAGTTATTATAATTATATTTCTCCACAACTCCGTAGTAGTAACGACATTGTTACTTTGTTACTTTGAGTGTAGTTCACCAAATGTAAATGCGTCAATGACAATTATGTATGATTTATATATTGCATTTTAGTATTTCCGGGTACAATCGATCATATCAGATATAACGTGTCATATCCCCCAATTGACCTTTTGGGTCTTTTTGTATTAAAGGATTTGCTCATATTGTTAGCGATTCCTAGATTATAAACCTATTTCAGATTTGCGTCTTTGCATAAATACGTACAACCAGGAAATTTTTGAGTGTTTTTATGTGGGTGTTCACTAAATTACCTTTGACTTTCATTTATGAGGTGAAAGTTTTTATTAAAATTTTCTGCACGTTCTGCAACGTAAAATGCACCATATATGTTTTCATTTGCCTTAAAAGTAAAAGTAGCAACTTAAAGCAAAACGCATTAACGATTTGTCGAGCTGGTCAGGTATGAAATAAAATTAGTCGGAGCTTTAATTTTTGCATGTTAGCTGTATATTCTGGTACATTTTCAAAGTACAACCTTGCAGCAACGGAAATCATTTCTCATATTAGCTTGTAAGCAAATTACAAGGTAACACTAAGCCGTGCTTGTTAGCTCCTACTAAATTGGAAAGGCTATCATTAGACTACGAAGACGATAGTTTTCGAGCGGTGAAGAACAAGTAATATTGCTCAAAGTTGCGTGCAGGTCAGTACCATTCCAAATGAAAAAAATGATTGATTGATGCAAGCCAACAGTGCGGTACTGACAAGTTTTTAATTTATTACAAACTAACTATTTGTAAAGCGTATTTCCTGAATTGCGAAGGTTCTGTTTCTTTAGTTTGCTATTTTGTTGGGAAATAATTTTTATTCCCACATTGCACGCCAACGCAATGCGTTGTTTACGCTGATGAAATCACAATAAATTGCCCTATGAACATTACGTGCTATTAGTGCTGTGCAGGTATGTAGGTACAAATTATAAAGCCTTCAGCCAGCATTCAAATTTCTAAGAAGTGGGGCTCGGTTTTTTGGTATTTTCGAACCCACTTGGAAGGTATTCACTAGACTATTGTGGTTTTACTCAACTTTAGACTGAATGTATCCTCTGAAGAAGAGGTGAACCTGAACCGGCATTGACTACACTACAACACAAACTTTTTTCACATTAAAATCGAGATCACACATTCAACTCTTACTACGAAGCAATGTAACCCCATTCGAGCTACGGGTGGCATCAAAACCTTCGTATAAGTGTCACCTCTGCAAGTGTCATTTATTTTATGGTGTCCCATTCAAGTGCTCATAAAAACGTGAGCGTTTTCTATTGTATCTCCAACATTAATTTACTCTTTCTCAGCCGAACTCTCTGTAAATATTGCCCTAAAACTAACGAGGAAGCCTCTTCTAGCGACTCGCTTTAGAGTTTGGACAAGACAAACAATGACTGTGGTATATGTGCTTGAAACAGAATGCCTACCAAACAAACCATATATGAAGTGTTGGTTTTGAAGGATAAGCCTGAGAATCGTCGAAAATAATTTTCTAGTCCATGAGGCAAAGCAAAGGTGCTTCATGTTTCTTGTCTTTATGTCCACTGGCTGATTATAATCTTGAAGGGAAAGGAGGAAATAAATTCATGTGTCATCTTTAAAATATGGTTGGTTTCCTGTTCTGTGCGCCGTATACCGCTTGCTTAGCCTTTTTTGCTATGAAAAGGAAAGAGAACGACTAGTTGCAATAAATTCCATTGAGAACGCACACTGTACTGGCCGAAACAGTCCCCAGAAGGCTCTACCATTACCATTCCTGAAATTCTACGCTGTGAATGTAATATGGAACAAAGAAAAAAAACTACAGTAAATCATTGTTATGCTTTCCAACCTATATCTATATGCCGGTATTGCAAGAAGGTTTTCGAGTTAGATGAAGTCCTTTATCAAACAGACAGATAGACGTTAAGATGACAAAGAAAATTAGATGAAGAACCGTACATATATTAAAATGCTATGATAATATGCCAGTTGCTTTCAATGAGTATTTCACTTTTTGGCACCGGCCGACTCAGTCATCTGTGTGACATTGAAGAGAAAGGCAAGCACAACTTGTAATCGGTTTTTCGAATGGCACTATGCATGTCAGTGAAAACGACCTGGGCTTCAATGAAGTTTCATGAATTTTTCATACCTCTCATAAAATGAGGTGGATAGTCACTCAAAATGTCATATTATACAAAAGCTTTTTCGTGTATAATGTGTTAAAATAATTTTGATAGCGCTGTATTTACCTTCCTTAACCCTTTTTCGTATGTCCTCCCTTTGAGCACTCCGACGACAGTGACGTAGAAAAATCACGATTGCGTTGGCGGCTGCCATTCGACAGGGTATTTGTCGCTGTAACAAAACAGTGGGAGAAAGTTAATCCAAAAGGTACATCGAATACAGGGCATTGTCAAACCATATAATAGAGGAAGGAAACTCCGTCATAGACGATGGAAGAGCATTTTTATTAACTACGAGCACTAAAACTGGTGCCTAGCATACGATGAAGACGTAAAGAGATTGAGAAATGAGATGTCAGATGGTATTTAGTTCACGTCAAGGCCATAAGAGTTTTACTAGGAAGGCATAAAAATGAGTGTAAAAACTGAGCATCCGCTTGATGGACATTCAGCCATCAGTGATTTTAACTACATGGGCAAGCCAGTACGGACCAAGACCAAGCTAACTTTAATGACGCAATGAGTGGACAATAAACTAGAGCTGATGCTGAAAGATAGTAAGCTCACATATTAAAAATCATGTCGATTCTATTAAAACGTAATGCATTCCTTTGGTGAAGCTACTACTCGAGTTCAGTGAGTTACGCATTTTTTTATATATTGAAATCAGAATACTGTTGTACTTTCTCCTTACCATATGCCGTAGTCGGTGAAACAAAGCAGGAACAAAATTGCTGTAGATGTAGTCGCCAGGTATGCAAAACGGAAGGGCACTGAATTGCTCAAGCATGGTTTGATGTACCGTGTAATATGTTGTTTGATTGAGTCGTTCCTCACAGTATAATATTGCTCCCCCAATTTCCACGAGTTTTGGAGTCTGAAATGCAAATAGAAACTGCCTTAAATATATGCATACAACATCATTTTACATACATCAACATTAATAATTCACACTACTTCCGATGATGCTTTTAGCAATAGTTACGTTTAGTAATTCATGTATATTTTGACTAAAAGCAACATAAAAATAGCATTTTGTTGGCACAACTGGCATACCTCTTTTAGAGTACTCTAATATTATTCTACGAACGAAAATTCTCAAAATAGCATATAGGAAAATCAATGTTGAACCTGAATTAATTAAGACATGAGTTTATGAAAATTAAATGTTATGACGAGCATGATGTGATTTTTGGCTAAAACACAAGTGATGAGTTTTATACAAACAATCCGCCTACGCATGGTTGACAAAATTTCCTGTGGGACGTTGTGCCGACTGTTTCTTTTGCCCGAAAAATACTGAAAGTGGTAATGTGGAAGAATAGCATACTTTCATTACACAATTTTCCCTATCAGAAGTAACTATTAAAACCTACACTTGAATCCCTTCCTACGACTGTATTTGAATAGTGTGTTAGTTAACTGGTTTCAATTCCATGTACCATGCCTCGTATTTGTGAGCACAAATATTTGTATATCTTCGTAAAACATTGTAACATTGTAATTGTAAGCAATTCTAGCCTACCGATTTCCGTTACCTGATTCACTTTGGTAAAACTTATAATGATATGGTAAGTGCCAAGTTCAATCAAGATGCTTTCAAGACAAGATGGACGGCCCTGAAGTTCAATAATACTTTTAATCCTAATATTGGCATTTATAACACATATGCATTCTATAAAAGCCTATATATGTGTGTTTTTGACAAAAAGCAAGGAAAAGAAACTAAAGTTAATTTGAGTGTTAGTAGCACAGATACTCTAACACTACACAACATCCACTTGTATCTCAATCGCATGCATGCAAAATTAGTTTACCTTTTACCTTGTGGTTTTAATAACACAACTTTTTGGTTTGGGTTGCTGGTTGCTCTCTGTTCTCAGGGAAAAGTTGGAGAAAGTTTTCCAACAATAACTTTTCTTTGCTTCTACTGTTATTATTGTAAGAAATAAAAAAAGAAGTTATTTTTACTACAACCTAATATCCCTAAAAGCATCTTGGTCTCGCACTCTGATCTTTTATGCACACTATGAAAGAATAACAGCTTCCCAACATCCCAACTTTTACTTTTCTCTTACCACTCTATCCGGCGACAAAACATTGACCGCAACAAGGCACTTAAGAATCCTTCCGATGTGCGGTACAAGGGCTTGGATCACGTCTAAGTCATCATCCGTCAATATGTATACAATTTCCCCATGTAAAAGTGCTGCTTCCGGCCCCAGATACTCCATAATAGGCAGAATTTTTTCTGCCATGGCTGCCCTAACCTCAGGTCTTGCGTCATGCATCAAATCAACAACGAGGGGATGTAGCCCATGCCGGAAGTCAACAATTGGCCTAGCGAACAGCATAAAATCATAGAATTCCTTGGCAGCATTGGCTCGACACAAGTGAGCTTTCTCGAACTCTGGCCCATAAAACCGGAAGCACCCTGACGGTAGCATTCCCCCAAATGGTATGGACAGCCGTTTATTCTCAGTATTTGCTCTCAGGGCCGCTATAGCTTTAACTGTATTCATTTGGCCAACCTTGTTCCCTTCACTTTGGCCAGGGGCTCTGGTACTAATCAGTGCTTCCACAATAGAATGTCTTCTATTAAATTCCATATTCGCACGAAAGTTTGCAAACCCTGTGGGCATCATATCTTCCTCAGGACCGTCAGCATTACTATCAAAATCTTTCACATCATATCTGCTCAATTGAAGAAATGCATCAAGGTACCAAAGCACATCCCTTGGCTTGAGCACATCTGCAGCGGAGAAAGCCATACACACTCTTCCCATGCACGCTGAGAAGGACACAAGAAGATCAATATTTCCTTTGACGTACGCATCCTTTACTAAAATCTTTATTGTCTGCATAACGCTCTCCAGATATGTCTTATTTTTTGGGTCCCTTGCGCTCATCAGTGTTACAGAGTGCACGATAGTATCCGTTATAGCCGCACGAACAGAAGGCTCAGAGTCTTGACTGAGGACGCTAATTAGCTTCAAGGCTTGATCTTTACTTCGCATTCGGTGAATCATCTCGGGGAGACTACTTGCCGCTGTTGAGCGAACAGTGGGCTCCTTATCTTTGGCCAAGTTGTTCATAAACAATGGAAACAGTCTCTTTTGGATGACTTCATGATTAAACCTTGTCGCCAACTTCCGTAAAACTTGACAAGCTCCAATTTTCGCATTCACCGAACTATTTTTTCCAGCAAACCGGTCCACAATAACGGGAAAAATGTCTTTCTGCACATCAGAAGAATTGCATGACTCCACTAATTTCTCCAAGCAATTCCCCCAATATCTCGAAATGTTTGGATTCTCCGACGGAATGAACTCAAATATAACGCTTAATAGTTGTCTCGCTCCATCACCATTCCCATTGTGATACAGCTCCACAACCGCAAATGGAAACTTTTTTGCGGTGCATTCGTGGAAATGGTAATCTGGCTCGTTTTCTGAATCCTTGCCCATTTTGAGTAGCTCTTGCTTCAATAACGGCCACACTTCGCTCATCGCCCGAGCCCCATTTTCTTTTATGAAACGATCAAAGTTTGCCCCAGCAAAAGTTTTGTGCTCAGATTTCAAACAAATTACGGCACGCTGGAAATCATCTAAAATTTCATCTTCTCCGCGGTGCATCATGTCTTGTTGTTGCGAGTCGCCGGAAACTGCTTGCTCCATTGCAAATTGCATCATGTCTGACGGAATTTCGGAGATTCGGGTCCATGATGCGCTATTCAGTCTATGGTCGGAAGCTAAGCTTTTACGATGCTGACATGAGGATTCACTCCCGCAGCAACTGAATGTATCAGAAATGAGGTCTGCAGTTTGCTTCCCCCTACTTTCCACTATGGGACCTTCACGAACCGTTGCGGAAACTCGTTTGGGTCTCTGCTCCATCTGGATGACTTACTTTTACTTAACCTTTTGCAAAAATTTTGAGGATACAAATTTTATCCTGAATTTACAAATATAAAACCAAACAAAATTTAATTTCCTGTCATTTTTTTCATCTTCCAATTTGGTCACTTCTTTCTTTCTTTGACTACTTTAGTGACTTCAGTCTTATAACAAATTCCCATGAACAATCAATCTTCCTTTATCTCTTTCCCTATGCAAATTTAATGCAAGAATAAAGGGAGACCCTTGACAACTCATCCATATCTGATCCCATCATCTAATCTGAACAAGTAGCATCATCCTCATCAAATCAAGACCACCGACATAGATGAAATTGCAAATACGAAAGCTTCAACATCAAACAAAACAACTGCCAGGTAAAAACGGTGATGAGATCAACAAGATGATGATGAAACAAAGCAGGAAAAGCAGATAGCAACAAAATAGGAGAAAAAGGCTTCTGAACGCATATCTCTTCTCTCGTCCTCTCGCCTCGCTCGTTGTGTATCGTTCACTCAGATTCAGAAGAAAATATTTTTACGTGGGCGTATTTCTGTGTCAGTTTTTCCCAACAAGTTTTTCCTAAAAGCACTTTGTGGCGGGCCTTCCAAGTCCCCATTGATTTTAGATTGGAGCAAAAGTTGCAAAGGGAAAAAAAGAAGTATTCGTGCTTTTATGATGCTTTTGATGCTGTTTTGCGGATTGGATTGTTGTTACCATTTTAGTGTACTCATCATTAGCTCTCGCGACGACGTGACGACATTAAAATTTGATTTTAAATTTTAAAACGCATTGGCTAACTGACATTGATTGATGGTTAAGTTTTCGGGCTTAATGATTGTTGAGCTGATGACAAAGTCGGGTAGGGTTTGATGTGCGGAGATTCCTGAGGTTTTATGGTGTAAAAATAGGATACTATTGATAAGGGACGGCTCTAGTCCACTAGTCACACGCTTTTGAAATGTGAATTAACTAACGTTCCTTCCATTACGCAAGGTATTATTTTTTAACTGATCTGAAGTGACAAGAATAAGTCATAAGTGTTCAAACAATAAAAAACAAAGTTGAAAGTTGTTCCTTGTTTTAATTTTCGTGTTAACTGCTCGATACCGACTCGGTGAAATTTTTAGACGGTGGTGGTTATCAGTCAGTTGTCATTTGTCTGGTTTCGAACTTTTTGATTCTCATTATCTTGTACCATTCCTGATTCTGTTATTGTCACTTGTGACTTATCTGTCGTCAGTTGTCAACCGTCAGAGTCTCGAGTCCTAAAGCCAGTAAAGGTGTATGCTAGCCAATAAATTGGTTGGTGAAGAAGCAACATCTCCCTACAGATTATTTCCTCTGACTGATACGACGGACACTGATGGTTGTTGGTAGCACAAATGAAGATATGACGAGTGGTAAGCATTCACCAGTATTGTTTTTGATTGCCTAATGTCAAACGATGATGATTATTTTAAACGTAAAATGTGTAGTGTGACACTATTAGTGTCAACTGTAAGGTGAGGTACTGACACGGTGCTTGTCATGTATCGTCATTAGGATTCAAAATAGGAATTCTATTATGGATTAGAGGCTCTTACTAAGAACTGATTTTTTTGAATTCAATAGTTGGCGATCGATTCGCAGCTTTTCACTTGATTAAGCAGGATTAAAGAATACAGTTACTGAGTCAAGCTCAATGATGAGAAGGCAAACATTGTCTAATGGAAGTGGAAGCTCTGGTAGGATTTAAAGATCATAAATTATACACAGACATTGAAAAAAAATTGTATTATAAATTTTTTCTATATTTCTTTCACAGAGTCGGAATCGAGTGAGGATGAGGCTAACTTCAAGCGAAGTAAACGGTTTAAACAGAGCCCTCCTAATACAAAGGGTCAGGATGAAATTGATGCACGTATTACAAAGTCAAGAGCTTTTACACCAAAGCCCGTGAGTGCACCGCGACCAAGCAATGGGATTAAATCTAATTCTACTACTAGTAAAAGCGACAACTCGTCCCCCAAGAAAGCAAGTAAAGAAGTTGACAGGAATGGAAGCGACTCCTCATATAGTAGTAGCTTCCTGGAGAATGGTGATGGCGATTTTGGAAATAAGCGTGTGCGTGCAAAATTAAACTTTCGTTCATCTGCCACCGAAATAATGGTAATAAATAATAGCCATTAAAAAGATTTATTGACAATGTATGTTGGTTTGGTTTGTAATATGATTTTTGTGGAATATAGAAGGTAATGGGCTTTGAGAGAGGGAAGGGGTTAGGCCAGTTAATGACAGATCGAGAGGTGGCGGCATCGGACCTAGAAAAAATTCATGAGGAACTGAAGAAAGCCGGCATTGTCATTGACAAGTCTGTCGATTTAGAGGAGGTAAGATTATATCGACATGCTTTTTATTCTCCCTAAAATTATTGGTTGAAATTAAAACGGAAACCAACTGTCTTTGAAGGAACTTTCTGTTGAGGAAGAGGTGCAGTGGATAACTCCAGAACTCCCCGTCCATTCTCTCGATTTCCCCTCTCTCTCTGGCTGGAGAAAAATTGGCCAGAGAAGATCAGGAATTTCGGGTGAAACCAATTTTGTAGATGCTGAAATACTTAAGAATCTTTTGGTGCTGAAGGTACGGCCATTCATTCGTAAAGTTCATTCATTCTACTTTCATACTACCGTTTGGCTTCTTACTCATAATCATATATATTTGATTTCCAGAAATGTTTTAATGTGTTGACCGAACATGATTACCAGCAAATACGGGCCAGGAGCAATCCGTTCGAAGCAGTAGGAAAAGGCCCCTTCATTTGTAGAGCTGGAATGAAAATGGCTAATTTGGACGCTATCTTATCATTCGGTTTAACCCAACCTAACTCTGCTTCAAGGAACGTAATTATCGGTCCGAATGAGTTATTTTATTTTGCTGATGTTTGCGCTGGTCCTGGAGGTTTCAGCGAGTAAGTGATAATGATGCATAATGATCGTGTATAACTGAATACACACGCATTCAAACTTTCAAGCAGACAAAACTACCACCTGACTAACTATTGTTGCGTTTAGATATGTACTTCTTAGAAAGAACTGGAATGGCAAAGGGTTTGGAATGACTTTGAAAGGAAAGTTGGATTTCGACGTTTGGTCGTTTGGACATGGAAGTCCTGAGAGTTTTGAGCCATTTTATGGTATAGCTGCAATTCATATTTTTTATAAATAATATTTTGTTTTGATTAGTTATTGATAATTTACCAATTGGGAAACAGGGCATGCTGGAGATGGCAACGTATACAACCCAAACAACACGACTGCTTTCATTAATTACGTGCTTTCTTCTACAGAGGGTCGAGGGGTTCACTTGCTAATGGCTGATGGAGTACGACATGATTTGCATTTCCAATTATTGTTGAAAGCAAGAAAATTCTTTAGGCATAATCATCGTATATATGTTGTGTTTGCTGCTTTACAGGGGTTTGATGTTGAAAACAAAGAGATGCAGGAAATTTTGAGTTCTCAAATTTATATATCCCAGTGTCTACTCGCTCTGGCTCTAATTAGACCTGGTTAGCTTAACTTAAATTAAATCGCTTCAAATTTCCAATCTACGTTAATAGACAGAGTATATAGCAAGTATGTATAATATTGCAATGTCGTTAATTTCAGATGGCATGTTCGTTTGCAAGCTGTTTGATACGTTTACACCATTTACAATCGGACTAATATACTTGATGTATTGCTCGTTTGAGCTAGTAGCTATTCATAAACCGAACAGCAGTCGGCCAGCCAACTCGGAAAGGTACCTAATCTGCAAGTGGAAAAAGCCCGAAACTGATGGAATAGCCTCCTATTTGAATTCGTGTCATGCATTACTCTGGAGCTGGACGGAACAACAAAGTATTTTGGATTGGAGAGAAGACATAATTGAACTTGTCCCGATGCAAATCCTTAAAGAAAACAAGGAGTTTTACAATTATATAGTTCAAAGCAACAATGCGTAAATACATTTCTTCTATACTAATTCTATACTATTTAAATGTCGCCTCCTGCAATTAAAGTTTGTTTATTGAATCGGGGTTTACAGGATTGCTCGCAAGCAAAGTGAAAATTTGAAGAAAATGGTAGTTTTCAGTCAAGATCCCAACTTAGAAGACCCAAGAAAGGAGTCAATCCGGAAAAGATGTTTTGATTACTGGAAAATACCCGATTCATGCAAGAGAAATACGATTCCTTTGATGGGTGCTGACAAATTCTTTCAAAGTCTTTTAGGAACAGAAGTACAAGGGGGTAAGTTAAGTTCCTGTAATATGAATGTAATACTTTTCAGACAGAAGGTTATTCAAACGAATGTGTTGATTGGTAGACTTTGTAGCAAGCCAGGAGTATGCTTTGACACAACATAACATTGAAGCTTTCGTTCGTTCTCCGTTCGACTGGAGAATTGTCGTCATTGAAGCTACACAACAAGAAAGCAATAGGGGTTTTTACTTGTGTAAGGCGTCATTTTACGGCAATTACAGATTGTTACTTTCATTATATCCGCAAAGTTTTGATTGATAACGGTTCTCGAATTAATGTGTGTTATAGCTATGGGCAGAGACCGCATTTACAGACTAGATGGTAAAAATTGGACGTTTCTGAGGGAGAAATTGGAATTGTGTAAAAATACTTTGGTGTTTGGAGAATTTGTTGATGAAATTCACGGAAAGAAACCATCCCAGAAAATAGTACGAACTTTTCATATCGTGGATGCGTTGGTACTCGGAGGTAAAGACATAAGATCTTTGCACTACACACAAAGGTATGTTATTTTCTTTTAGTTTGATTGATGTTTGATGGGAATAGTAAATTGGTTTTTGCCAGTTTAATAATAGTGTGCTTTTTCTTAGACATGAAGTCTGTGTTAAATTTGCACAATCAATGAATAAGCCAAGTAGACCCGAGTTATGCGCAGTGCGGGCTAAAAACCCCGTCAGAACGGAGAATATGGCAGATATTTTCGACAGGTTTGTCTCTTTATTAAATCAAAATTTCAAAGACTTCATTTTATTAGATGTGGTTGGGGGTTTAATTATTTCAAATTATTGGTAGGCTGGAGAATCGACAAGTTACCGGTAGTGGAAACGGTATGGGTGCTCAGTTGGTTTGTCCTGTTGACCACACTGATGAAACTCTACCTTTCATCAAACCTGCGGGGATTTTATTTTTAAAAATCACAAAAGGTAACGTTGACATAAAGTACTAGTTTTTTTTAGTAAACATGACACAAATTATGGCGTAGTTATTTTTACCAAACATTGCCAACTGACTGAAGAATGAATTTTGATTTTAGATCCGTGGACAATGGCTCTTAGTCGCTCAGCCAATAGAAAGTATTATTTCAATTTGAGCACAGGTGCTTCCGATTACCACGTTCCAGAGGAGTCAATTTCAGGATTCGAGTGAGTCGAGTCCTACTTAGTTAGAGAAAAGATTAAATTTTTTATTGTACAATTTTTGACTAACCATCTTAATATTTTACAGCTACACAATGCAGCATCGAATGGTTTGGTGGTGGGAGAAGGAAACAAAAACCATTTTAGCTACACAAGATGTAACTGATGACACTCGTACGGTGAATACCAGTCCAGGTGTACTGAACCCTCAATGGCTCCTTCAATTCATTGCTGGAGCCTGGCAAGCTAATAGAACTGGGTAATTAATTGCCCTGTATGTTATGAAGAATGATTTTATTCATAACTTGCTGAAGTTCTTAAATGACTGTGGTGTTGCAGGATTATGAGAAGATTGAGTAGCACCAGTAGTCAAGGATCGTCTTGAAATGCTGAATGTGTTACCAATTTAGTTTTGGTATATGTTAAAAGGAAATGTCCACAACTTAATTTTACTGACTGGATAAGTTCTGATTACAAAGGACGCAACTCGACTTTTGTAGCTATGATCTTTGTTACTGTATTTTTAGTTTACAATATATGTTGTAGATTTGAAGGCGATTTTAATAACAAAGTGTGGCAATCCATGTACTTAGTAAGTGAATACTAGTAGTAGGGCATAGCGACGTTAACAGTGGTATGCCATTGGCAGATGTAAATATGCTCACGTTACCAATAGTCATCTTTTGGGATGACTGAAATGTTAGGCAGTACCTAGCATAGTACAAAGTAACTTGCCGAACTAATAGATCCAAGAACAATTTGATTCCTATGTCAATCCTATAGTCATAGCAGAGTCCTTTATAATAACTTTAGAAAGAGTAACAGATGTTTATATATGTTGATTTGATGAGAGATTTTATTTCGTAGTATTATATTGTTGTAACTTTCATAATATTGTATTAGCACATATCGCTGCTGTAGCTAACTTTCTCAATCCAGCGGTGTTTAGCATGTTTTAATATTCCATTTTATGTGATTATCCTAGTGACGTTTTTATAGTCAAGTAACTTTTACCTGTGAATAGTACTGCTTACATAATGCCGTTGTTTCATGATCTAAATTGAATTACATATATTGTAGCTTGCAGTTTTTGAAAATGTTCTGTGAATATCTAAAGGTGGTTATTACCATCTGATGATAACTATAAAAGTTTAATAGAGAGTACTAGTTACCATTATATTGAAACTCGTAATGAAGAAACCAAATCATACTGCGGTGATAATCCCGACTAATCAAATCGTGTATTTTTATACTCCGAAAATAAGTTTAATCGATATATACACAAATATTAATAGTTTTAGTAGTTAATTGTATTCGACATAAATGTTGTAAACAGCAGCAGTGAATGTCACAAATCAATTATTATTCCTGGTGATCTAAAAACTTGGCTTTTGCTCATGTAATTCCCATGCTGAAGGTGACAATAGTTTATCTGAAGAAGATAACGTTTCTCTAAGATCTCGAAAAAGTATTCAGCAAAAGATTATTTCATAAGTTGTGTTGTACGTAGTTCATAAAGTTTCATGAACGAGCTTTCGTATACAGGAGAGCAATAAGCCGGTTTGCTATAACGTAATACTTTCTCAACTATATCTGAATGAGAACACTTTTACACGCTTACTTGTTCGTACGGAGCAATGCTAATCAGTAGTATTGATTCTAAACAACATTATTTCAATGAATTCCGTGTGTAAGTTTTTCCGGTACGCTTGAGTGAATACTCACTCTGTTGTGTAATGTCGGATTTAAAATAATATTTTTCTTTTTACTTTTGTACGTGTTAACTAGTATTTATATACATGTATAAATATAATAGGAACACAAGTTTAGTTTTAAGCATAATGGTTTTGTCCATAAAGAATTATTGTCTCAGTTAGAGTATACTGAATAATGTATGTATATAGTAGGAGAGTAAAATGGACGTGTTCATTTTTTATATTACAAAATATGGTCTCTTCAAATGTTGCAACCGTTAATCTCAAAACATTCTCAACTTTTTGTTTAAGTGATTGCGTAACGACATCCGTTTACTGTACGCTACTTAT
>JAQGAP010001638.1:0-18758 GCA_034697805.1 Orchesella bifasciata
CATGTAGTTTTCGGAAAGATTATTAGTGGAATGAAATTTATTCGCGCAGTTGAAGCCGGCAAGACTGACGGCCGTGATCGCCCCGAGAAAGACGTCGTCATTGTTGACTGTGGCGCGGAGGTGGTTCCAGAACCATTTTCAGTTGCAAAAGAAGACGCAGAGGAGTAGATGAAGCTTAAGCATTAATGAATGGTTTCATAATATCATGTGATATCTTTTTATGATGTTTTGTATTATTCTGTAATACCTTAATTTATATGGAACCTCTATTACTACCAACTTCAACCACTAAACTAAACTATGTACCATGTATGTGACGTAGTCGTGATTATTTCTTTAACTTCTGTCATAACAAGACTATTTTTCTGTGAATGATGTCAGTACACAAGTTGATTTGTTTCCGAATTATGAATTGGTATTGTTGTTAAATCAATAAACGTTTTGTTCATAAATTCTCCTAATGCTTGTTCCTCATTTCCTTCATGTTCACAATAATACCATTTTACAGCGAAACAAATGCGTCAGAAAAAAATATTCCCGGATTATAGTTGGTGATTGCTCTACTTTTATTTTATTCATTCGTGTAGTTATGAAAAATGGTTCAATAATTCTCTTAAATTAACACAGAATACAAACAAGAAACTGACTATATATCATGTAAAATAGTTTATTATAGTTTTTAAACCAACGACTAAACTGACATCTCAAGACGTGATCTTCCTACATTTTAGAAATGTGTCTCAAAAATGTTTAGTACTGTTTATTCTGCGTGTATACTACGTCTATCTCGGTCAAAAGCAGGGTTACGCCTAGGTTTCAAATCAATGCTTTGTCCAATGCGGAAGCTGCGTTCCATGTTTTGTCGGCGGAAATTTTGCTGAGGTGGACCATTCAGTCTTGTAGCCATTGCAATCTCGGCATTTAGCAGTTCCTCCAAACTCTGGTTAAATGAAAAGTACGTAAAGTTAATAACAAATTAAATACATACTGTAATAATAAGTAAGAATAAAAACATTAAGTCACCTGAGCAGATATCTGTTTGGTTTCGGTCAAGGCCTTGTGAATCCTTTGAAATTCGGAAGTCGCTTCTTTGTTGTCTAACTTGTCAAATGCTGCAGCCACCTTCTCCAACTAAAATATTTGAACAAATATGCAAATATAATGGAGGAACATTAAAAAATCAACAAATTTGAGTTGGTAAAACCTAAAACACTTACAACGTCAGGACAAACCGTAGCCCTGAAATCTGCACCCGGATTGTCAAATTCCAAAGACCAACGAAGAAGTGGTAAAGCGTCATCCGCACGTCCAATGTCTGCCAATGCGGATATCTAAAACAATGAATATCAGAATGAATTAAATTGAGTACGAGTCCATTAATATCAGAGATGCGAGATTTATTATTGAGTTTTGTACACTCACCTTCAAATTCCTTACTGTTACGTAGTTTGGTTGGCTAACTGAAGACAATATTTCTAACCCTACATTTGGAGCATTCTGATTTACAGCCAGCGCGCTTGCATATGTCAAAACACGTCGAACGGGCTCGACACCAACCTCCTTCATTTCTGTGAGAAGCTTCAATGCAAGTTCGTAACTTTGGACATTATTCTAAACGAGAAAACAAACAAGTTAGCCGTGAATTATTAGGATAATCAAGCAAAGTATTTGAAATATGAACGTTGCAAAGAAAGACTAACCAATTTGTAAAGAGATGCAAACACAAGAACCATGACGTTACGGGGATGCTTGGTCATCTGAACTTGCTTTGTTTTAATGACTTCATAAGCATCTAAAACTTCCTGGTACATCTGATTTTTGAAAAGGAGATCGCACAAAATTTGGAAAGACACCAACTGATCGAAAAATCCTTCAAGTTGAGGATCGTTGAATGCTTCAATGGCACTTTTGGGGTCATTTAAATGATAGTACATTCGCATTACTACTGGACCAAAGACGTAATTTCCAAACCTCAAGTGTCTATTCTGCTGATTAAACCTTCGGAAACAACAAAAGTACGAGTTAAAACAGAAGCACCTAACAATTAAGAAAGTTTATAAATATTTAACTGGATACAAATCATAAATTCAAACATACTTTTTCATCATTTGGAGAACAAGTTGTAAGTCTTCTGGATTACTCTCGGTCAAATGTACCATATTCTTCAGATCTTCAGTAAATATCATATTTTTCGAATCCTTCTCACTAAACTCTTGCATTTTTGTCCGGAACTTGTCAGTCATTCCTGCAAACTGGGTTTTGGCTCGGTCCCTCTGTTTTTCGTAGCCATCTACTCCAAGGGCTTCTACTGAATATAGGGTACGACAACTGCCAACTAGTCTCACTGGAAATAGCGATGAAATTGAAGCAAGAAATTTCCATTTAGTTAAATAACAACTTGGGATTTGAGATGTACATAATGTTATTATTACTCACATGAATTCTGGACATTCCTAAAAAGTCCTCCAGCCGAAGTTACTGACTGCATGAAGCGAGCGGACGCCATCATTACCTTAAAGTTAACTGTTCACTTTTGACTTAAAAGTTTGCAATTAAAAACTTGCAATTTATGTAAGCTTATCTGAAAAGTGACAAGTCAGGATTATTTAAAGAATGATTTATTTCAATTGCTACTATTTATATTAATATTTCGTCTGATTGGTTAGAAAGTAAATTAAAAACATTAATGATTGACTGATTGATATTTATGATTCCAAGTACCAAACCAAAACTAATATGTTTTGTTCACAATTGGAAACGGCTTTGTAATTGTGACTTAAAATATCTTTCCGCCACACCGCGTGCTCTTCAATGCAAAATGTCCAAATGTATGGTACATTGTGCATAACACATTCTGAGGTATAGAAATGCACTGTACTTTGGTTATACACATTTTTATTCTCTGGATCTCCACTCCAGTAGAGAAAGTAAAGAACTTTTGTGTTTTGTAGATACATTTGATGTACATAACGAATGGATACCAATTCACCGGCCGGTTAAAATATGAGTAGAAAAACGTGATTTTTAGACATCTTCCGGACTATGGGTGGGATCAGGAGAAGCCACAAATCCGGCTCCACACCATGATCCCATTGCGCTGGAAGATGGCATCAACAAGACAAGCTTTGGAAGTCGATGCGATTTACATATGCACGGATGTCGGATGATCCACATAGAAAATGTACGGAACAAAATTGTGCCTTATTTTCAGCTAGTGCTCTGAATTCTTTAGCTGTTTTTGGCTAGAAGTGAATACTGGATTGGATTGGATCTCTATCATCATCATCATCATCATTCACATCCTAGCTCATCTCATGCAAAGCAGAAGCCAAAGCCAAGGTACGTGCGTTGTGATTGTGAATGCATTTATCATATCGTATGAAACTACGAAACACACATTTTGAGAAATAGCATGGGAGCTTGATTTTGGCTTGGTGTATGGAAAAACGCGGATGATGATCATCATCAGCACATGAACATTGAACATCAACATAGTATCGTAGTATTCATCATGTATTTATGTCTATCCCCGTATTTTCTTGGAAGTGAATGGGTACGGGAAGCCTGCTAATTCTATAAAAAATGAAAACATTGTCATGCATTCCATAACACAATCAACATCAACCTGGGTTGGATGAGAATGTAATGGGCTACTTCCTATTCATTGTGCAACAAACACATATAACCATGTGATGTGATAATGTGTTTTTCTCCTTGTCAATCTCCCTTCTCTCCATTATATATATCCTTTTGTTTGTGTTGTAAATTGTAGACTGCCTCAAAGTATTTTTTTGTGTTGTGTTGCGTCCCGATGCATTCATAAGATCTGGCCAGATAGACAACGAGAGCGAGATGTACATAATCTGTACAAAAGAGTATATATATTAGCAAGAGGCATAGTTTTTAAAAGTACAATTGGATTAAGAAAACCTCATAAAGACGCTCTACGATCTGTGTGTGCTTTGTGTCATTTTTTTACAAAGTTATTTGAGCCCTATGATGAGACAGAGGAGATAGTGGAAGGAGTGTGTGTGATGTGAGCGGAAAGTCGATATCTCTGTACCTGTCCTGATGGATTCCAGTTTATAGCGTGTTTAAAAAATTTCCTTGTCATGAGTCATGATCATGATCCATATAGATGGGAAACGGTGTGTTCTGCACACAAAGTAAGTAGTAGTGGGCCAAAAAAGGAGTAAAGAAAGAGAAGGTATATAGCATTACTTTTATATGTATTTTCTCCAGCTCTCTTCCTTTCTTTCTCGTCGTCTTTTATGCTAACCTAAACCTTGTTCCTTTTACCTGCTTACTTTTTCCCGTTAAGTATATTCTTTCACTTTTTTCCTGGATTCTATTCTACACACTGAAATTTAAGACATGGACGTAGTATCTGATACCTAGGCGCTCACATATCTTTTTGAGTATATTTTTGTTAGTATGTGTACAATAAAGTAGAAAAATAAGCGTTTTGAAAGAGAGAGAGAGAAAATAAAAAGACGGTGCAGCAGCTACCAGGTTTTTTTTTGAGGTGGCTCGTTGAGAGAGTGCAACTCCTTCTTAACCTGACTTCAAAAGGAAGAAAGAACCTGACAAGTAAGGACCGGGGTTTTCCGATAGTGGGCAATTTCGTAGGAGGCAAGAGTGCTGCTAGTTAGCCGTAAAGTACCACGGCCACTAACAAGTCTGGTAAAAAAAGCTAGCTAGAGTTGTAGTCTCGTCCCCTTAGACTACGGTCGGTACGGACGGATGTAACCTGCTTGACTTATAGTATAACTCACGCTTTTACTTAAGTGGTTGGTTAGATTGGGAAAGGTATGGAGATGGGTTTGAAAAAAGAGGTTGATGGATAGGTCTACGTACATAATATAATATCATCATCATCATCATCATCATCATGTTACTTGGTATATACTAAAAGTTATACCACACACACACACACTAGCACACAGGTACACTAAATGTTGCTTTGTATTTGTTGACTGGATAAAGTCTGGAAAATACTTGGAGTTGGATCTGTGATGCTCTTCGTGTTATATGAATGCTCAAGGAAAGACTTGCATTGCCTTCTTTGCTGCTGCTCTGGTTCTGGTAGTATGTAATTGTGTAAAAGTATGTATATGAAATTGAAGAAGTGGAGGTCTTCCGGGTGTTTTAAGAAAGTTAGGTGAAAGAGAGCGAGAGTTTTTGGCATTACGAGCAGAACAGACAGACCAGAGCAACACACAGAACAAGAGATGAAGATTTGAAGATACTACGTAGGTTTATTGGTAGGGATGTGAGATGTGCATTATCTGGATTTTGCTCACATTGAGTGGGTATCAAAAAATGTATCATAATAACCCGAGAATTAAAGCAAGAGGAGAAAAAAATGCTATACTTCCTGATTCCCTTGCATGGCTGACTTCTTTTTTTTCATGGATTCGCATTCAGCATTCACAAGAATAATTCTACGAAAAGGAAAGTATGTGTCTAGCATTTGATATCATAATGAGAGTGTTTTGCTTCCTTTCTACCCAAGATAACGATGATATGCAATATGAACTACTGACTGTGTAGTAAATGGTTAGTTACCACGTTCGTATATGTACATGCTCACGGATCTACATATGTGTGATGTGTGTTAACGGTTTTAATACGCAAACTTATCTCTCTACTTCTGAAAAGGCCAAGGTATTAAACATCACCAGCTTAGCTCTATTTCTGATATGGATTCAGAGAACGTTGTTACCATTGCTTTTCGTCACCCTAAAATGTTCTTTCTTGAATAGCTGTTAAGCTCTCTGTGGTTCAACATTCTGTTTTCTTTCTCTACTTTTCTTTTATAATGTAAAGTAACGCATGGGAGCCAGAAGATTCGTCTTTCTGATGTTTTTGGTAAGTGAAGGAATAATTTTGCATTCTTCGGGCCCTCTCGGGGTTCCCTGTTCTCGGATATTTTTGGCAACTTTCATCGTTCTCCCCTCTCTCTCTCTCTTCTCTTAGTCTGCTAGCTTTTATTCCTTCTCTGTCTTCGTTTTCTGTCCTAGGCTTTAACTTATATTGTTGGTTGTCTACATTACAACCAAGCAGCTCACACTCCGCTCTCTCTCTCTCGCTCCCTCGCTCCCTCGCTCTTTCCCTTTCTTGTCACTCAGATTGCAGACGCGTTCACTTGCCAGAAAAAACAGCAAAAAATTGTAACTCTGTAACTGAAAAAACAAGAAACTAACAAGAAATGAGGAAGGAAACAATACTCATATATACTTCGTTTGGTCGGAATAGTTATGTAATATACTTCGATTTTGCCATGCATTACATGTCTTAATGGCTAATAGGACAGTCGTGGAAAAAGAATTAGTTTGTCAATGGAATTAACGGTCACTCAGAGAATGAAGAAGAAGAAGAAGCAGTGCAGTGCGTTTTATTACTTTGCTTTTCTGCTGGCTTGCCAAGACTCTTTTAGAGAAAGAATGCATGCATTTCTCTAATCCAAAAAATATATGTGGCCATCATTACATATTAACTAGTTCTCCCTGCTTCACTCAAGCCTTTTATGCTTCGTATTGTATTGCAAACTGCTTTAATGCCTGTGTATGAACTCTGAATTTCAATTGACTATTTTTTTTTGCAAAGATGGGTTCTTTCTGGCAGCTCTTAAGCTCCCTAGCCATCGGGAGTTAAGACTTGAGACTCCTGTGGCATGCATAAGCCTAATTATGGTACTTGTGCATATTATTTTTTGCGTACGTACTTCAGTTGAAGCCTTCAGAAGGTAGCTTTTAAAAATTTTCATTACATGTAATTCGTTGACCACTGTTAATACGTTAGCCTCAGTCACGCTTCTGATTATTAAAACGGGTGCGTTCATTCCCCTAACAGTCATCGCTTTCAGTTGTTAAGCTGGTCATCAAAGAGGAATTTTCATGCGAGTGTTTGTAACATCGTACTTACAAACGGAGCTACGTACAAAACCTGAATGGTATTAAGTATTAGGTTTGCTCTTGCATTGTCATGTTTAACCTACTTTTTCAACGCTGTCTCATTTTGACACAGTGAAGATGGCCTACAAAACCGTAAATTCCTATCCACGCTACACCCCGTCACAACTGAAATGTGTACATTGTACATATTTTTCCAAGTTAACCATAGTATTACGGTCTGAGAAAATTATGGATGAATAACAGATACACATTGGTCACCCCGTTGAATTACATTCGTGGATTCCAAACGCTAGGTCCTCCGAAAAATTCCGAGAATCATACATAGAGAGAACAGCTCAGACATACCTCATATTATTATTCCTCACCGTAGTCGTATTTTACCATGGCTCATGCCGTGATATTTCGCAGCTTCTCTAATCTATTGCACGTTCGTTTGTGTGGGACTCAACATAGAACTTTTATTTTCGTCAAACATAGCTAGCTCTCTCTCCGTCTCTTGTAGGGATGCAATTTCTATTTCTTCATTACACTTTACTTTCTTCTGCTCATCTTCTTATGTGTGTGTGATTTAAGATCTGGAAATGAATTTCGTTTGAAGCACATGGGATTCGGATACCTACATATTACATAAAATACCTAAGTGTTATGTGCGATTCCCATTGTATATCCACAGCCAAATAGTAATACTCCATCACATTTCATGTTCACCATTAGAGCTTATAGCTTCACGCAATACTCATTTTGTCTGTTGGTGTCCTATATGCTGTTTCATTTCTTTGGTTAGCAGAGCTCTAGCCTACATTCGCTCGTATCTTTGAAAACTGAAAGAAAATAGTTCTTTTCCCCATTCTTGCTATTCTAATAGTATTGATCAGGAGAGTCGATACCTTAAACACCTTTAAGAAATAGAGCATCGGGTTATACTATATGGTTGTAGCCTGATACATGTCTTTTACTCTCACCATGAGAAGTTCTTAAGTTAACAAAACGCAAACGTTGAAAGAAGAATAGCTCACTAATAGAAACTAGGGACTAGTATATATATATAAGCGAGTTTTGCATCAGCTGAATCGGTATGTCCTCGTTATGGACCGACTGGCGCTCGACCCAAGCTCGGGAACCCTCCCTAGTTTCCGATCCTATTTGAAACTTCATAAAGCACATGCATAAATGTGCTCCCATAAAATATGTGTATGGAGTGCGAACGTACATATGAGCTTATATAGAGCCTTGCATGCATATGCGAAAACACTGTTTCTTTGTTCCCTAATCGCGTTCTATTCAAAAAGTCGGTATAAACATTTCTCATGCATTTTTACTACCTTTTCCAAGATACTAGGCTCGTATAATGCTCAAGCTGAAACTTTCATTTTGGTATTTTACGCATGCAAAACTCATATTCGGCTAAAAATCATTGATAAAGCTAGCAGCGAAATAATAGTTATAGCACTTTCCACCAAACAGAGTCATATAATATTTCTTGAAAGATCGTAATGTTGTACTACTATGCATGGCCTATGGCAAAGCAAAAGCGGAGAAAAGGCAAAATGGCAATTATACACACAGAGAATTTGTTTAGAATATATATGTGTGCACTTTTAGGGAGAGGGCGAGAGCTATTATTTCGTTCCTTTTGTGGACGAAATAATGACAGCAGGGCGCGACTTGACCAGAGACAAGTGGTAGAGTTTTTATTGGGTACACAAAAGTGCACATAAAAGTAGAGATCACAACAATTGACTAGAATCTCACTCTCTCGCTGTGTACTCGTTCTTCATAAAGAATAATGGCATGATTTCATCAAGTGAAAAGCGTTATATTACATACAAAACATTACTGATCCCCTTTTGTTTATGATAAAAAGAAACAGATCGGAAGCAAAAATCTTGCTCGTCTGAGCTTTTTTTTTCTCTTCTCTCTGAAAGCAGTAAAATGTACACAGCAGCAGCAAAGAGCTATATATTATGCTCCGCTGCCTTTTGCCTATCATCATTCTTCCCTCTCTGGCTGCGTGTCTTACACATACAAACATAAGTTACCTTTTTGGTGGGTGCTGGCAAAAGTAGCATGCAAAATGTTCCAACGTAATAGAATCTTTGTGTTTTTCGTTGCTTTTAGTTTTTCTGGTGAGCAGGCCTGGTCTACACGTTGTTGTACGACTAGTACCAACTCCAGTCTAGCAGCCCAAACAATTTCTCTCTTGCATACATGTGCATATTTTTTCTGGTACTAGAGGAGCCATGAACCATTTCCACTACTATATGGCCTTTTTCTTTTGTGTTTTATTTGCATGTATGTAGTAATGCATTGATGTATATGAGGAGCTCTACAAAATCCGGCAACTCTAGAAGAGCGAGGAACTAGGAAAGAGAGGGAGAGAGAGAGAGAGATTGTGTTGGAAGTAATAGTATAGTAGTAGTAAAGTGTAGTTGTAGTAGAAAAAGCGAGTAAATGAGCGCAGAGGAAACTCTTGCTTTCTCTGCTGGAAGAACATAATGTAGCACTGGAAAAGGAGTCGTTTTGTGATCCTATATATTACATATGTTATGTACATGAAACTTTGCTGGCCTTGTAGCTCACTACATGCTTAGGTTCTCTCCTCGCTTATTTTGCTTGCCATATTTCCATCGGCGGAGACCAAGAAGTAGTGTAGAAACTAGCAGGAGGGGAGGGGGCATGTAGGAGAAGTTAAGTCGGTCGTCGGTTGTGTTTCTCTCTCTCGATGCTCTGGCTGGCTCTTCCCGTCCTCGGGTTGCTCGTCAGTTGAGTCGGTCCGTCGTCAGTCAGCTCAAGTCCCGCACCCGTACTTACACCCGTGTATGTGAGAAGCAGCGAGCGAGCCAGGCTAGCATAAAAAACTTAGACCATCGTTTAAGAGCAAGTCTCCATCTCTCTCTTTTCTCTTTCTTTCTTCTCTATTCTCATGCTGTTTCTCTAACTTTAACTATAGAATTTCCATAGACAGACTCTCTGGTTTCATTTACTATTACTAACTATTGGTGATGCTACTACTAGTATACCCCATCACCTCATCTCTCTTTCTTTTCCTTTTTTAACTCTGTATATGTGTGTGAGTGTGTGCATCTTACAGTGTAACACTGATACAAGACCCGTACACACACATCCATTTGATTTTCAAGTAGGAAACTCACTATCCAGAGCTATCTGTTTTTATCCCTCTTCTGTTCTCTTATTCAGCCTCCGTACTACTAATGGTAAGATCCAAAACCACCATACTATTAATAGTATAGCCAACTACTGAAACTCCAGCGGCAGCATCGTCTCCTTCAGTAAGTACAAGAAAGGCTTTTCTATAATAGAAAATCGTCTTGGTCTTTTAACGCTGGAGAAAAGAGAAAGTGTATAGTAAAACCTCCGCTGTGTCAGGTGTGGTTTTTATCCATTCGATGTGGACAAATCGCTCTTGAAATTATTATTACTTTTACTTCACTGTGATGGTGGCTGTCATCAATGAAGAAACCCTTATTTTGGAAAAAAGAATTAGGGAGTGCATTATCAGATGAAAGTGAACCGTTATCAGAATGAAGGAGGTATTGGATGGAGCAAGATATAGTACAGGGGGCTGATCATCATTCATGTTGAAAAACGGAAACCATCTCATATAGCATGTATTACGGTGAAGAAGATTCCTCGCTCATTATACATCTTATGCTGATTGATTATAATCCTCGCTAGTTCGGGAGAAATAAGCGTGTTAAATATTATGAGCAAGGAAGCAACACGACGAGTTATCCTTGTCTCCAAAGTGCAAAGCAAAAAATATGCATTGCTTCAAAACCTCAAAGTTGTCTCCATTTGTTCCTGAATATTGTTGATTTCCTGCGGGAGAAAAAGTCGGAATTGAAGGATTTTTTAAAGTGTGTGCTGTGCTGGACAGTGTATGCGTTTTTCCTAACGATGGCCACCACCACCACCATCATCCTATATAATATTAATCAATAAAAACTATCTCAGTTTTGAGTTTTTTTCTTTCACTGTTGCTTGTTCGTAATATTATATTGTGAATGCATTAATTCTGGAATCGAATGGGAATGTTGAATGCGTGAATCTACTCAAGTTACTGGTGGCTTGGTGGTGCAACGTAATAATAATATTACCCTAAATTATGAGACAGTGATTTGTTGTGTGATGGAATACACATCGACCATTTTGTTACTTCCAAAATTGTCAGTTCCTTGCACGACGCTCCAGTTGAAATGGTTTTTGGACACGGTCATTTAGCGAAGAATTAACATGGGCTCAAGTTTGGACCGTGATTGCTTGTTCTTCAGTTAACAAAACTACTCGAATTAATGCAAAGTCTCTCTCTCTTGGGGAAAATTTTCAGCAGCATAAAGTGTGCATGAAAAAAAGAGCGGGTCATGAACTTCGCAACTCACCGAGAACCAAATAAGTATGCATCTTCGTTTGTGTCTCTAATATTACTGTCGTTCGTGTTCTAATACATATTATATAGTTAATAATACATCAGTGGTTTTGTCGTGTGGATGGACGTAAGCTTGCCGAAGTTGTTTCCAATAAAATGTGTGCAAGTTTGTATACACTACCGAAGATTATGGGGAAAACAAAAGCAAAATGTTGCTTCCGGTGATCACAGTTTTTGTGGATAGGAACATCCAATCTAAAACATGCCTGCTAACAACATTTTTGCTAACCCTAACGTAGCATCAGTTTCAACATCATCTCCAGTCGTCTCCAGCTCAAAATAACTAGCTGACTGACTTCATATTTGTTTGCTACTAATAAAACTATCCCAACATTTTACCAAACGGCCTTACTGATCAAATATAGATACGGTTTTGCTTGCGAGAGTTTGTGAGTCGTGACTACTCCTTGCGAAACTTAATCCGTATATATTAAACACTGAAATGTTGTAGTTTTGGTTTTACCCTCAACACTTTCACTTTTAACGTAGCATTCTTCTAACAAAATCTTTGTCGGCTAATAACTTAACTTTACCGTGCGTGCGTATCGTCCCATGACCTATATCATTTTGTGTGCGACAGATCATCTCTCTCTCCGGAACCATAATTTACGCTACCGTGCATTTTAAAAATCCAGATATATACTTGCAAAGATACTCTTCATTCTGCTTATACTCTCTGATCTCTGCCTCTATGTCTTTATAGGAATGCTATTACTGAACGTCTGTAATGTACTCTAGTCTTCCAAGTCCTTTGTGTTGTCAAAAAAGAAAGCATTATTGTTTCCAAATATTCTCACTCTCGTCATCTCCATCTTCTACGCTCCAGCAGCCACTAACGCCAGTTTATCGTATCTGTGTTATTCCACCCTCAACTTCAATTGTGTAATAATAAAAGTAATTCATGAATATTTTACACAGGGAGAAGAAGCGTTTTTGATGCTACAAGACCTCAGAAATATCATGCACTTATAGCAACGTGGATGGGAGTGCATCGTATCGTAAAGCAGGAGCGGTTGTAATAACTCAAGCGTTGAACCTGGACCTGTAGTAGAATTCTAATGCTGCGTAGCTTGAAGTGAAGCCATTTACCACTTCGTCGTCTACTGCTAAGCCTACTACTACTACCATAGTACCTACTTTGGTGAAGAAAATGATGAAGGTCTGAGAAATTTTTTTCAAGTGATCAACATGTGCACTCGGCAAGACTTTTCATGACAACGTCAAGATTATTTGAAAACAATCAACGATCGTCATAATCAGCTTCAACGTTCTTGCTCCAAGAAACTCGAAGTACATGATTGGAGTTGAGCTAGCGTTGGAGATTGAGAAATAAGGTATAGGGAGGAAGAGGTAAACAAACGTGAAAGTATACGCATGAGGAGAGCCCAACGACGGTGAAGCAGCTCTTGTAAAACGGTACTCACTACAACTCGCTGTGTGGAGAGCTCTTAGATAATTTATTATTTAATTGCATTCTTCGTAACCAACAACCTCCCTCCATTACACCAATCTTCAGGATCACCTCACTCATCTTTTTTGGAGAAGACAGAGCAAGAAGTGTGCTGTATAATGTTTGTTTAAAATTTTACACGAGCTCATAATTCCCTTGTTGTCATCGTCATCTTGATTGGCGCCAGTGTGCATATTTGCTCTGACGTGAGGCCAGCCAGTCTCTGGTTAGAACGGTCAAAATGGACATTTTTGGTGAAAGGACTCTGTGTTTACTTTCTCCTGTTATCTCCTCCATCACTGCCTCTACTTTCCTGCCTGGCTCAACCTCAAGGGGCAGCAGGTCGAGGACGAGGATGGGCACGTCCATGGAAAGATACTTTTATACTTTTATTCTCTACTCGTTGGCTCTCGTCATCCTTATATTGTCACCAAGTGCTTCTGCAAATCAACGTAAGTACTACTTTACCATTCTTTATTCTAGCTCATGATCAAGCTTCCATCATTATTCGAAGTATTAATGAGTGCTTGCTCTCTATACGTAGTCTTAGCACGCACTTTATTCCCTCATCCTCCTTGCACACCCCCTTTTCTATTGTTCCATTGCCTCTTTCTATTGTCTAAAGTTTTTTATAGGGTTTTCATAAGGACAACTTTCATTCTTAATCGAATACTTAAGCTTTGTCTGTCTGATACTTGATTTTATTTTATGCATGAAAATTAATCCCTGGTGGTCACTCAAGCTTGTGTAGCATAATATAGCACATATAGCAGTCTGGTATAATAATTAAAGGGATTGTGTTTGGCACTGGAGTATAATAGGATTATATCTTGAGTTTTATGTTATGATAGCATGCTCTTGACGCTAATTATGACGAATGTGATTGCTAATGGGTTGAAATTCCAAAATCACAGCAAGAAATATGCATGCCCACCACACACTTCTGGTGGCTACCACATTGCATGATTTTGAGTCTGATTATATCATAACGAATTACACTGGATGGATATATTGGATATGGGGACGGCAGCAGCAGCAGCTCGCTTAGTATGCTGGTTATCGTCTTTCACTTCAGTGCCTGTGTGGTGGCTATTCCACTTGTTTAGACTTGGGAGTACGTGAGGAGTGTAGTTGAAAGTCAAAAATACTTATGTACTGTATGCTTTCTACTTTGACATTTGCATTGAGCAACATGCAGTCAAACTTTTTTTTCAAAATGAAAAAGTCAAAAGTTGCTGGAATAGTCTTTTGCTCAGTCAAATAGAACGAAAAGTATAAAAGGAATATATGGATAAGTACACTTGGGTATTTCAACAAACCTCAAAAATCAAACATGTTATTTAACCTTTTTTCTTGTCCTTGGGCTACAAAAATTGTTTTTAAAGTATGACGTATATATGTGTATATGCCACGCTACCAAACATATTGGTTTTAGAAACTATTTAACTATTGTCAATCTAGTGCATTGATTTTGTTAAAAAATTTATGAAAAAAAGATAATATTTAGGTTCATATTTCGAGGTATGTAATATTAGAATGTCGAGACTGCACAATTTCTCATACAAAACAACTTCATTTTCCAACTGCAACGGGGAGTCGAGTGCCCGTATGTTTTTTATAAATCATGTAATAAATTTAAAAGTTACATTCCTGCAATTTAGATCGTATCCCGTTTAAAATGTGTGCATGAATTTGCATGTAAATTTTCCATGTAAACTTGAATGGAATGTCCTTCAATGATAACATCAGACAGAAGTGTGTGCTTATATTTATCATGGCTATACCCGCCTAATAGGTGTTGTAGCGTTGTAGTGTACCCATTACCCATACATTAAGTGTGGCTGGGGAAGCGTGAAAGTAAGTTCATAATGGCTAACTTTTTGGTTTTCTCTCTCTGTACCATTACCGTCTCCTTTCTCATGGGTTATCTCACCTACATGTACATTCACATATGTATTTGGCCAATTACCATTAAAGAAAAGTTTTTGACCACACTGTACACTCGCCTATAGTATTGTCGTTTCCTGTTAATCCTATTTATACTTTTGACATTTGAAAAGGCAGAATCTAATTTACTATTGGGAAAAGTGGAGAAGCTCAGCAGAAGGGACTAGATGTGCGTACTTATTGAAATGTTGCACACACTCATTTCCCACATGATAGTGACTGTGTGCAAGCTCCCAGAGTGGAAATCAGTGAAAGCCCTTGTTAAGAAAGGAGTATTTTAGGGATTTTATTTACCCATTACTCAAACGTCAGTCATTTACCTAATTACATAAAGCAGGGAAAAGGTATGAGCTTCTGGGCTCCATTGTCTGACAGGCTTCTTTCCATATGATTAATGGAATTAGCCACTATGACTATAACTCTGTTTCCTCATGATCTCATTGAGGCAGAACATAAAACTGTGGTTAGTTCCAATGATGAGAGGTTGAGCAGGCGCAACTCAAGTGGGCAAAAAAATAAGCTATGTGTTAGACTGTTTGCAAACACTTAAAACAATACTGTCTTTGAATGGCTTTGTAAAGAAGATGAGAATTTTAGTTATAAGTCGCGTGTTGAGGAACGTAAAATCTGAGGAAATTTAAACTCAAACAGAAAACTATTTTGTAGCCAACCCGTCGAATTTTGGTGTTTTGCAATGTTCTTACATTCTTCCCAGTTGCGACACACTCTTTCAAGATTTTGTTTGTGGAAAGAAAAGGTTGTAGTTCTTCCCGTGTGTTTGTTATGTGTTGCATGCTCCTCCATGTTTGTGTATGTTAATGTAGGCGTGAAGCTACCGTGAAATTGTTTAGATTTCAATATTATCCCGTCCATAGCTCAAAGGATTGTATGTATATGTTGAAAAAACACAAGGAAAACGAAATACTTGGAATAAATCACTGGATTTCGATTACCTTGATGGTTGTTTTAAAAAAGAGGAGCATTGGATGTGGGACGTAGTAGTAGTAGAGTTATAGGGTTCGAATATTTATTTGTAGACATTCTTGGTCTTGTTACGTGATAAGGGATAGAATGCGTTTATTTTTGTCTTCAACTAGCTAACGTAGAATATTCTATGCAGATCGAGTATCGTTCTATGTCGATAAAGGGAATGTATTATAACAAGTACGAGGATATGTTACAATTCTTTTGCAGAGAGACGTATTGTATTACGACAAAATTTGATATGACTATATACATATAAAAACAAGAACTTTACTAGCAGCAGATTACTTCATGAAATAAACTACTGCGTTGTTTACGTTATTTTATGTCGGAAATTAGTCATCTTGTCACGACTGCAACGGTGACGTTACAGGAAATAAACGGTTCCACTAGTCTCAGCTTTAAAAGCAGGAAAGGAACAGAACATTTTTGATGATGCAACTTTCACTGACTCTGAAGTTTAGCGGAGCAGGCATCCATATACTTTGTAAACAAGAGAAAATATAAGTAAAACAATATCAGTATCACATAAAGTATATCATTTTCCTTATTGTATGTAAATAAGATAAATTATTTCTGAATACCGAGACATCAGTTCTGCTTAAGCCAAAGAATGGTAAAAATGTCATTAATACAAATGTATCAGGTTAACTTTCTCCTTGAATTGACACTGAACGCCGGTTTACTGAGTCCCAGTAGCATATTATGGAGCGTTGACATTCATGTAAATACCTATTACGTAACACGAATACATAATACAAAGGATCTATTTTTGTTGAGCAACTGAAACAGAGAGGTTGTTTAAAACAGGAGTTGTAGCATTTCTGGCATCCCTCGTCGCTATCACGTTGCGTTTTCAATTTATCGTCAACTTCTCATTACTCCATCCTCTTTACTCAACGTATAGTTAAACCTCGCAAATTAGTTTAATAGTGCTCAGTTGAGTTTTTCCACATGAACCTTATCTTGTTGCTGAAAGATGGAAAGCATATATATCTAGCCCGCTATAAATATAACTGCATCTCTATCCAGTGGATCAAGTTGTGTGCTATGGGACATAATAGTATGGATTTTCCCGAAACTGGTCTGCTATGTGATGTGATATCACAGAGTTTAGTTGTTCAGTGTGGGATTACATAAGGCTGCCAGCTCTCTGAAGCTATACTATATGAGCAGCAGCACTGCACCGAGATATTATGTAAGAATTCAGAGGGTAACAATGAATCATCTTGTGTTCACACACGGGGGAGATATTTTTAGAATTATTAATAGCCTTGTTGGTGCCCTACGAGTTGTTTTGTAATTTCTCGGTTTCACTCACCACAGCACGAATAGAGGATGAACATGAAATATTCTTAGTTTTCCCTGTTGCCCCACTAGCATCATACACGAAGAGATGAGGATGGCTGATGATGTTAGTCCTATGAAAGGAAGTTTTGTTGAGTTGGGGCAAGACTGCATTACAATATCTAATGATTACAGTATGATGAGTTTCATTTGTAATGGGCTTTCCACGTAAGTGAATGCTCGCATGTAGACATGCAAACAGGCTGGAGCTACACAAAAACGCGATATAATATGTACTGTATTTTAGTTTCATCAGGAGTAGTAGATTCCTTCAATAATTAGTTTATCTTTCGTTATATTGTAATTTCTCCGTCATCGCAGACAACAAGCTGATCAGTGGCTCGTTACACCGCTTCTTATGACATTTGGTCTCACTTCGTTGAGCTATCTGAGCTCAGTATAAACGGTGAAATATCATTAAAGCCACATTGTTCCATTTATGTATTCTGGCCATGGCTGCATACACGCTATTTGATAAATACGTCAGTCACGCTTTTCACAGAATATTTCTACAGTATTTTTAGGAAGTCTCTCACACCGTCGGCCGTGGGCTAAACTAGTTTTTCATTGTAGTTCTCTCACATTTTCCTATATTATATTATGCTGCTCCTGAAAATGGACGCATAAATCTGTAAATTCATTTTATGTAGAAGAGAAAATCTTTCGCATGGATGTCTGGCCCTTTTAGAAAGGCTAATATTGATTGAAGCCGTGTAAAGAAAGTTGCAGGCCAAGAAAGAATATTATAAAGACAGGAAGACTAGCATACATATTGATACCGTATATTATTTGAGAATAGACTGTGGCTGCTGTAAACAATGGAGAAACCTATAGCACAAGAAGCAACTATACATGTCTTCACTTTGTCTGTCCGTCTTCAGTTAACTCATGCTCCTATCTCGTGCCTTTTTCATCCTTTCAGAAATTGATAATATTTTGTTTTTGGACAAATTCCAAATGACTAAATGTATTCCGTATTATTTCCACGTATATTTTGTCTTGATCTGTCTGTGGTTTCACATTTTGGATGTGAAGCTGACTTTTGACCTTTGTGGGCTGCTGCAGGTTGGACCCAAAATGACGTTTGGCCTTTGGCCTAATTAGTGACATACTTCCGCTACTTCTTTGAATCCGTGCAGCACGGTTTATTCTTTTGTAGTTTGCCTTGGTGCTTCTACTTATCTTCCAGTTGATGATGATGATGATGGTATGTAATATATGTGCAGAACATGTATGAAGCGGTAGGACAAAGCGTAACTTCTGTTGAATTGTAGCCGTAAGCCGTGATTGAATAACAAAATTTCCTCCGCTGCTCATAAAAATATGTACCTACAGCCGTACGTGATATCAACTTGGCGGAAGAGACTCCAAGGTATAAAGATGTTGTTCGTAATGTCGTACATTCACTTTCATATAAAACGATAAAATGAAATATTAAAATGTCGTGGTTTCATTTAGTACTCGACGACGTGCTACCAATGCACTTATATCGTAGGCATGTGTGTGGTATTTTGAAACAAGTAATGTGATAACGTATGCCAGTTCGTTTTTACTATCACGTTTATGATTGACCTTATCAGAATGAAGGAAATTTCGGAGACAGGAAGCTAGCTATTTTTATCAACATGTATCAAACTTTCCTAATTAAAAAAGAAACTTGCAAATA
>JAQGAP010001639.1:0-18755 GCA_034697805.1 Orchesella bifasciata
TGGTACGATGTACGGAGAAGAACAATAGTTAATGTCGATGAAATATGTACAAAATACATTCTTGCGTTCGTTTTCTCGATTAAAACGTGTTAAAATTTTAGAATTTCTAAGTAAGCAGGCTCAGTGGCTTTGCGGCTCCTTCATTAAATTTATAAACTTGTGCATGTACATTTCACATGATTTTCGTATTAGCCAGGCTAACCAGGTTAGCCAGGTCGACCTACACATTTTAAAACCTGTAGTATTAAAAGGGTCTAAATTGGAAATTAGAGATTCATATTAATAAATATGTTCAATAGGTATGTCATTTTGTCTGTTCCTGACTCACTCAAAACTTTTGAGTTAATTTTTGTCATTTTTTCAATTATGTCTACGCATTGAATTTTAATTTTAACTTGTGTATTTTATATTACAACCAGATTCGTTTCGTGTGTAATAATGTTGAGCAAATTTGGTATTTGTTGAGTAACTTCCAGCTTGATTGTGCAAAGATGAGCTTATGATTTTTTGATTAAGTATTATGTTTAATGAGATGTATATAATGAAAAAATATCATTCTTGCGTAATTTAACTTGAAATTACACAACTAATCCTGCATGCCTACTTGCCTAACAAATCTAGTTGCAATGACACACTCCAGCTAAACTCGAATGCGTGGACATTAACTCTCTTCTATTCCCTTTGATAATTTTTAAACAGTCCTTTTAGAAATCACCATACACTGCGTCTCAAAGGTCCAATTCCAGCAGACTATTTGCAATCACATCATACCATTCCCGACTTTCAAGTAAGTCCGTTTCCGCGTGTTCCAAAAGAACTTGCTTGGATTTTCCGCAACAGTTTGAAGTACGACTCGTAAACATTAATTGGTCTAAGACTGCGTGCGCTAAAAGGTGATTTCATCAAACGTATAAACTGTATTAAAAAGGAAAGATGCAAAATAAATTAAAACAATAATTTTTATTCTGTAGAACTTAATAAAAGAGATAAAGTCAAACACAGGAGGGAAGATTTGTGGGCTGTTACTCAAAGCTTGACAACGCAAGGCAGAACTTTAAGCAAATGTATAATTATGAACATAGGAAGATACCGCAGTCTAAACGTTTTGCGCGTATTTGTAAAGAATTTTGCTACCATATTGGATGCCTTGATTTAGGTATTTTCACTATAGTATTTTTGCTATTCATTTATATGTGTATGATTTTCAAAAACCACTTTAAATTGCAGTTCAATGTTGAGAAGAGTTCTAGGGGAGGGCTCGGAAACGAATTTACTGGAAATTCGGAAATGGTTTGTATGATGTCATTGCAACTAATCCGCTGGGATCGAATCTTGGAGCCGCAGTGTCTGGTGATTTGCAAAAGGATTGTCTAAATATTTTCAAAGGGATAATGAGTCAATAACTGGTTAATCATTAAGTTTAATTGTTTAAATCTATTTTTGAATAAACGTGTAATGTACGTAACGAGTTTCAATACATTAAGTTGTTCCATGATGCGAGATAAGATAAGTGGCATTCATTGACACAAAAAACTGCATTAAAATCCACCCATAATCGTTCGTAAACGTGGTTTAAGTATTTTCAAAGTGCTTTGTACAGCCAATTTTGTTATTTACATTGTCCTTTCAAAATGACTCCGTTGGCAAATTCCTAAATTGCATCATCACGCATCAGGGACAACAAAGAGTATCCTTTCCCATTTTTGCTGCATTGGTTCGTTGCTCATTTCTTATATTCCTTAGCTGATTGACTGATGATATCATTTCCAGTCTCCATTCCATTATAACTGTCACCACCAGCTTTAGACAGACACAAAGTACATTTATGGGGAGAATTTGAGGCAAATACTTATTCTTATAGAGTCCAAAGGGCTGAGTACGTACCATTGCATAATATTGTAGTAGACTTTTTAGAGCGATGCAAAAACATACGCTCCCAACGACAAAAAACACTCTTGTAATGGAAAATACGTATTATTATGTCATGTATATGGGGACACTTATGCACAAATATCATCTCTAACTTGGAATGCTCCGGCAGTTTATATTTCGTCTATGTAAGCATATTCACAAGTAATTTCAAATCTCAACCAATGCACACAAACTCCTATTTTTTAAAGATCAAAACTTGATGAAAAGTAAGCTTACTCGATATATGATATAAGAAAGGAATGGATGAGAGCAACATACTTGCATAGAACATAACATATAAATAAAGAAATGACTGTAAAAGAAGCCAAAGATTAAAAAAAATTTGTAGATAGAGATTTCTCGTTCAAAAGATTATTCATGAATATAGAGCAAAACTATCGTGTTGTTGGGTGTGCTATATGAGAAATGTAAACATTAAAAGTTGAAGGACTATGAACTATGAGACTAAATCGGCTTTGAGCTTGCAAGTACTAATCCCATGGATTAGAGTATTGTACATCGTTTACTTTAAATATGTGACTGCGGAGTCAGTATCTATTGCAGCTGCACTTTGTAATAATAAAACCATGACTAAAGGGAAAGCAACGGAAATAATATCTCTCATGATGATGATTACTCTCATTGTTTTTCTCACGTTGCATATTTAAATTGACCAGTGCTGTTTTGGAAAGATTTTAAAAGGTAAAAACTACTTATGAAGTGTGATGGAAATGGTTGTGATAATAGTTATGTTATACCTATGCTAAATTTCTTTGCGTATTTGGACGGAGAATTCGTCTTTAAAAAATAATATTCAGCATTTGGTAAATACTATTCAAACCATAATATTTTTCGAGGTTCCATATGAGACATCTTTATCATCTTAGAAAAACGAATATAAACCCCAAACTGCATGCGACTGCAGAAATTTTCATATGCTTAAATACACATTGTACATTGTCACATTACATTGAAATATTAAAGGTGATTCATTCCCCATTTCAATTAAAGCGCATTTTACAAACACTATGTGTGGTTTTGACTGGCATTGAACTCACAATTTCTTAGAATTCTGTGTAGGTACTTGTTTCAGTTCGTTGTGTCAAAATCCGATTGGAGCGGAGGTGTGGTGTGAGAGTACAGTACAATAATAAATGAATCATGCCTCCCTGTTTAATGCACACGGGCAGAGTCGTGGAAGTGGGATATATTATATATTGTACAGTGGCACATATGCAAATTATTTTTTTTTTTTCAATTAATCAAGTTGGAAATAAAAAGTTTTATGTGATTTGTTTGTTCTTCACCAGTTAATTAAACTGACGGGACTAGAATTTTTTTTAAATCACTTCATAATTCCATTTGGAAATTTAAAAACTTGTTTGGAATTACAACTCCATGGAGGATTGGTGTTCTTCTACTGGTTCTCACAATATGTAAGAGTCATAATAACTTTTGACATAATCAATAATAAGCCTTTTAGATTTGACATTAAGTCAATTTTTTTAAAAAGGTTCGTTCTGTCATTTATGAAATGAATGATGCTCTCAATCTGAACAATACAGTCACACTTTCAGATTTCACCTCATCGGAAAAAATGGACCATAGTCAGAAGCCACAGTATTCCCCACAGACACATGCTCTCGAATATCATTTACAACAATATCGAAAGCTTCAATTACAGCAGCTGCAGCAAAACTATCATGAGCACGAGCAGATGGATGGAGAATATGAAGAAAGCAATCATGAAGAGCATTATGACCAGATTCCGGATGAGGAAAGAGACCAACATCAACAATATGGGCAACACCAAATGCCTTTTGAAGCTGAACGTTTTGACCAAAACAGTCCTGTTGTACTCCACAAGCCGACTCCGCTCTATACTTATCCAGTAGCAAATGGCCCTCATGATCATGCGCAAAACATGGAAGCTCAGGTACCTTTGCAATACTACCACGCACCTTTTCCCCTGCACCATGATTATCCTCCTCAACGGAAACAAATCAAAGCCAGCAATGGTCCAGCTCCAAACCAGGTAGTACGGCCAGAAACAAATTCAGTTTACCAATTACCTGACAATCAAACAGGTAGCACGTCAACAGCACTAAATTCAGGAAGACAACAGCAATTCCAAACACGCGAGTCTCCGTTTGTGTGGGAGTCGGGTTATACATCTGATGAAAACGATACGTCCAATTCGGGATTTTTGATATCCTCCTCAGGAGAAGCACCGCCACCAAATATTGAGGTAAATAGCAACATGGTTATGGCTATTCAGCAGATGCAAGAAGAAAGTGTGAGACGGGAAATGATGCCGTTAAAGTTCATTGCACCACCCACACCAGCATCCAGCAGTTCCAGGAATGTAGCAGCTTCAAATGGGGAATCTTCGTTCTCAGGCATAACTCAGCTTCCATATCTACCGGGGAGTATGGCGCAGGTAAACCAAAACGTGGTGCCGCCTGCACTGCCATCAGCAGAAACTGGTTATTCCAGGGCTGCCACTGCTTCAAAACAAAATTTAGCAAGATCACCCAGGATTCCGGAATCCGAAGTAGATGCCAGGAGGCATATTGCAGAAGGATTATGTCTAGACGATTCCTATAACATTGCTGGAGCACAACCACCAGTGGCACACCAAATCATTCAAAATAGGGTGAGGAATCGATCTGCTATACCAACTCCACAACCCATTGACTTTTCATTGAAAGCACAAGATCTAACTTCAACCAAGAGACCGCACGGAGATGTTGGGGTTAACAATGCGGCTCTAGATGAGTCACGTAATCAGGAAGTTTGTGGTAAGCGTCAACGAGCATCCCAGTTATATCAAGCGGATGAGTTTTCAACACCAGCACAAATGTCACGGAGCATGAATCAACACCAACAATTCGCTTCAGGAATGGCAAGATCGGAGGTTTCTGGTAATGGAGGCAACGAACCACCTCCACAGGCTGCCACTTCAACTAATAATTTATTACAACAACAACGACCAATGGAAATGATCAATCCATCTGAACATGAAACGATATTCAAACCCAACAGACAGCAAGAGTTGAATACAAATAAGCTACGCGTTACAGCTGAAGCCGAAGGGCAGCAGCTACAACGTTACAACAATGATGCATGGAATGTTAACCTCGAAACTGGAGTAAAAATTGTAGTTTCTGAACTACATCAACAACCAGGTCCTGGTAATCAGACCAAAATGGCTAATATGCCACAAGGTTCACGTACCCAAGTGTCATATGCCGATTTGGATATGCCCGATGAGATGTTTAATGTAAAAGAGCAAAACCGAATTGAGATGTTTAAACCGGTTCCAGAGCCAATGACACGTTTTCCGGCTTCATTTCGAGCTCCCAAATGCTTCCAATTCAAAACCATCGAGGGGGGCTACAGCGACCTGCTCTTGAACAAGTTGAAGGATAACTACCTTACAAGGCGTAATCTAATTTATTCAGAAAAACAAGGTTTGATGACTCCCCACAAGTTTCTGAGCCTTATGTCTGAAAAAGCTGAAGTCAACGTACACACGGAGCAGTTTCGATGTTATAATAAGCAAACTGGTCAAATTCTAAACAGATTTGAAGTTTATGCTGGAAGGTTCTGTGGTGAGCTTCTTCACGCTTCTTTTCCCTCCCAATCCTTTTACGTTTTGTATTATTATTTGTAACCTTTCGTATTAAAACTTTCAGGAGTCGCTATTTCGGAAAGAAGGGGATTGGGCTTTCAACTGGCAATGGCTCATCTTCTGGACAGGATGCAAATTCATTTTAGTATGCAAGATCTGCAATCCTTTAAGTACGCCATGTTTCCAGGATGCGAATACACGGCAGTGAAGCAGAAGTTAATATTACTTTGCTTAAAACACAACTTGGGCCGGTTTGATAGTAACATTAAAGATAACGGCTCTACTAGCCTGGGTCCAAGGTACACTGCTATTTGCACGTTAAAGGGGGTCACAACTGAAGGTAGAAACTTGCTTGTTATTTCGCATAATATAGTTACTAAATTGTGAGGCATCTACACAAATAATATGTCTCCACATTATGTTATAGTTCGACATGATAACTACATCTATGGAAGAATCCTTGCTTTTAAAAAGATGTATGAAGATTTGACAGATCCGTCAAAGGGAAACCTTTCACCACCGTTGGAAATCCAGCTCAAAAATTATTATGCGGTTGGATCGGAATGTCCTACACGGAAGGACATGTTTGCTGAACTGGGTTTAACTGAATCCCCACCCGACGATAGGGTACGTAAGCAAAAAAGAGCTATAGGAATTAATTACCTGAATTCTGAGCGATGTTAGCGTGGATGCATTTCTTGTACTTTTCACAGAAACTTGAATGGATGCTGGAAAATAAGGTGGAAGATACAGACATCTGCCTTCATGACCCCACCAACTCCAGCAGCTACTTGGACAATGGTAGAGTTTGGAAAAACTTTAACGATGCTAATGAATATAAAGAAAAGTTGGTGAAAGCAATGAGAGGGATCAGAAGTGCTAATAATTTTTAGTAATATTTAAAACAATGACTATTATATATATTTTAATCTAGTTACAGTCATTGTAGTACATGACAAACCGCAATAAAATTATACTTGAATCCTTAAACAAATACTCTTTCTCTATAATATCAATGTACATTCATCCAAAGTTCATTACCTTCCTTACATAATTTATTTTTATGACTAGCAACATGCCGACTCTCGAACATGATTCTATCTCTATCAATTTCTCCCTTCGTGGCCTCTTGCTCTTATTGCTTAACTTTCCGAGACCCATAACGCGCCTTCTTGTTCCGGCCGGAACGTAGATTTATGTAAGAACCGCTCTGCTGCTGCTACTACAACTGCCTGTCGGCCAAAGGAGGGTGAAACAATCCTTGAATCACTAGGAGTTGAAACGGAATTAGCAACTTGACTGAAAACACAAAAATCATAATAATATTAATTATAATGTAGCCATTTCAATCAAAATGAAAACACGATGATGAAATTAGTTAAGCACAAATATTAATTTTACCCTGTTGTTTCGTTTCCAGTGTTCCCTTTTGAAGTTGCTGCTTCAGCTGCCGGTACTTCACCGGAGCTGTTCCTGTTCCACCTGTTAAAACGTGATAAGTCGAAGGATTACATTATGATTGATATGGTTTGATGTAAAATACCTTTTCTTACAGACGTTACATTGAGTCGCCTTCGTTTTAGAAACGAGAAGGTTTGCTCGTTTTCCCAAGGCTTTGTTGGCATTCATTGCACTTGAATCAGCTTTCCTTTTGGCCACTCGTTCCGGAAGCGACGGTGTTGGGGTTCCACTATCCTGTTGATTATGAAGATAATTTCGCCCTGTTCTGAAAGCTCTAATTTCTGTCTTGAGCTGCTCCAACTCATTTCGTACTAGGCTATTTTGAAGTGTAGGAATTTTACTTTCATTACTTCAAGGGGCATTTTGAGATTTGTCCAGATTTGAAGGTACTTCATACACTATGCATCCATACAATCAGTTTTCACAGTGGAAAGAGACGCTCCCCCGTGTCTTTGATCACTTCAGCATCCAAATCTGAGATTTTCACACCGTTCCGAGTTTTTGAATTGACCTAAACCTTAGTTCAGCCTCAACTGTTCAGGTATGTTTGCTGAAATCTTGTGTTGCATGTTTGACTGTATCGTGACGTGATTTGTTGTGCGAAATTTGTGCTGCGCAAATGGTGCATGGTAATTAGAGTATCGATCAAACCATAATATAGAAACTAGAAAGGAATTGCATTTTCATCTTGCAAATGCAGTGGTGGTAGCATGTTAAAAGGTGGAGAGTGACATTCATAAACTATCAAGTTAACTCTTCTAAACAGGGGAAGATTTGGAGTTGTTACATCACGAGTCGACGCTTTACATTCTCAGCTGACCCCACAACAGTTTGCCTATCTTGTGTCAGTAATCTTCCCACAAACGTCA
The DNA here is from genome assembly GCA_034697805.1 of Orchesella bifasciata. Lineage (NCBI taxonomy): Eukaryota > Metazoa > Arthropoda > Collembola > Entomobryomorpha > Orchesellidae > Orchesella > Orchesella bifasciata. The sequence goes on from JAQGAP010001639.1 coordinate 7,876, forward strand.
TCAGAACTATCAATGTACTCGTCTAATTCTTCGTTATCAGCAATACCTTCCAGCCTCACTGATGGTAATAAACTTAAACCGAAATAAAACAGCACCACACTGCGAAATATCAACGCTTATCATATCTGTTCATATAAACATAAGTCCCCACATAAATTATCATGTGATGGAGAAAGTGGTTTGAGCTCGTTTGTGTCTCCCAAAACCAAAAGAACGTCTAAAAGTGCAACTGCCACATGGAATCCTCAAAAGTGTTGCAGTTGCAACCGTTCAAATGCGCTTTGAATTCACAAAATAGTCTGATCAAATCAAACTAAAAAAAGTGGGTTATGCATGGAAGCAGATTGTACTTTGGACAATATGGCATTATATATGGAATATATTATATACAGGTGGAATTTATTAAATTACCGTCATTTGAGTAAGTTTATTGTCATAATTTATATCATTCCAATACTAATAAATTATTGTTCAATTTAGATTGGCTAGATCACATTCAGTAAATTGTATAAATGACATTATTATACTAAGAAATTTCTGTCGTATTAATGTGTAATAGCAGCAATTTTTTCACCCGTAACGTTAAAAAATAGAATGATTGTGCGTAAACTTTCAAAGAATAAAATCAAAGCTCATTCGATCCAGGAAAAACATTTTGTATACTGCTTATAAAACATTTTTTAACATTCGGAGGGTTTGCAGAGAAAGTAGTTTTTTACGACCATTAATAGTTCTGTACATAATGTACATGTTTACGAAAGTAGAGGTACATATGTTATGGTATAATGACGTTCTTCCACTGGGTTCACTCTTGTCAAGGTCGCTCCTTTGTATTTCAACTTTCAACATTCAATAACCACTAGTACATCAGATTCTCGAGAGTTTGCAAAGTATGAGAAAGTAGCGCCCAACCAAACTTTAATTTCAGTTAAGTGATTTAAGTTTAAAACAATCAGAGCAAACAGGATGATGCATCTAAACAACGCACATTATATACAATTTAGCACAATTTTGCGAAAAGGTTTTAAGTAACTCAATCAAGAATTATTATTATCAGCATTTGAATAATCAATCCCGAGAACTGCTTCGACAAAATCTTCTTCATTTAAAAAAGCTAATTCATCTACGACATCCGCTTGGAAGGACGCTCGCCGATTGCTAAATGTCTGGAACATGCAAAAATAAAAGTGACGCACGCTGAGAACTAAATACTTATGTAAGTATTTTAATATGAGTTTTGTACCTCTGCAGCAATCTTTCGCAGAAGTGCACTACTTGACTTTCCCGTGTGCTGAACCATAGAGGTCAAAATTCCATTGGGGTTCTGAAGAAGTCTGTGAGGATGGTCGTATTCCGAAATGTCAAATTTATTTTGTTAATGGATCAGGATTCGAGTCAAAATGACAAAATGGGCATTGATTTCTAATATCCTTATCTATGGATAACAAACCTCAACAAACCCATTATCCAGAACAAGTATTCGATCTGTGTCAATGACACTGTGCGGTCTGTGAGCTACCGTAATGATGGAACAGTCCGCAAACTTTGTTCGAATCGTTTTCTGGATTAGGTTATCCGTTCTAATAGAAATCATTTGGATTTTTAAAATTATTATTTCCAATAGATAGAAAATTATCAATGCATACATATATTCTGCGTACTGAGGGTCCACGTTAGTAGTTGCTTCGTCCATCACGATAGTTATATTTCTCCTCAGAATTGCCCTTGTTAAGCAAACAAGTTGTCGTTGTCCTAAAGAAAAGTTACTCCCACCATCGGCAACTAGGTAGTCCAGCGTAGGGACAGCGCTTTTGAGTTCCACCTTCAATCACCATTTAAAAGAATGCTTTTGAAAGAATGAAGTTTGAAATGCTTTGTAATGGGCTGTCATTATAAGTTATTTAAGTAGCTTTTACCTCTTCAATTACTTTCCACAAATCTTCATCGGGGAACTCACTAAAAGGATCCAAATTGTATCTCATTGTACCAGAAAATAGAACTGGATCTTGTGGAATAATGCTTATGATTCATCTCAAATCATGCAAACCAATTTCCTTCACATTAATGTCGTCAATTTAAATATCCCCAGTAAGTCGAAATAGGATTGAGCTTTTCCCAGCACCTGTTAATAAAGTTACACATGGACTCAACCAAATTAAGATAGTTTTTACACAGGTATAAATTGTACCAGTTCTTCCAACAACCCCAATCTTTTCTCGAGCTCGGAAATCAAACGACAAGTTCTTCAAGACATCCTTTTCTTCATAAGCCATATAAACTTGGAAGAAACGAAGGCAGGCTTCTCCCGAAGCCTGCCAATCGGAGGGACAGTCATTGCGTTAACATCAAAATGCATTATAGTTCAATATATATTTTAATAAAGACCTGGTTTGGATTCCAAAGAAGCTTCAGGTTTCAGTTTTGCATACTCAAGATTTCGTTCAACAGAAGTCATGATGTTTTCAACTTCCGCCGATTGCCTCATTCCCGCATATAAAATAAATTAGTTAGTTTCCTTTCATAGCAATTACACTATTACCATAAACCACTACAGCAGAGATTTGTGATCTACTCTGATATTAATTTTATATATTATTTTGAGAAAAAATATATAACTTCAAACCTTACCAAACTGCAACCATCCAGTAATTGACATTGCAGACGTTATGGCCAATCCTAGATTTCCACTATCATTAGCTACATAATTACAAACCATTTATCAAATCTTTAATACTTGGGTTTCATTTACAAAATCAACAATTAAGCACAATTAATCTAACACGATTGAAGCAGGAGAAAGCCAAAAGACACAATGGTCAAGAATATAACGCAGATGATTTCCACCCAAAATCCAAAACCACGGGCGGATGAGAAGAAAAGGAACCACGATGTTGTGTGTATATCCTGAAATATTTAATTGATAGAGTTGCAATCAAAATTCAAGAACCAAATTAATTTTTAAAATAAATTGAAATCACCTGAAGACTATCAAATTGGGATATCAAGATGGATTCAGCTTGTGCTGATCTAATCGTGGTCGATCCTTGAAAAGATGCGGAGGTATGAGTGAAGATTGGGCTTTTGGCTAATTATAAGTAGAAATAGAATTTAGCTATTAACTATAGTATTTGATGTATGTCAAAGCATGAAAATTGAACTTACTGACACCCTCAATCCTTTTTATGTCCCATGCAGTGGAAACATAAAATCGTTGGACAAAAATCAATACGGCTAGCACAATGACCGTGGGTACAATCGCATAGTAGTTTGAAATGACGATAAGAACAAACACGCCAACCACGTTTACAAAGATTATTATCATGTCGAAAAATGTTGTAGGTAACTGCTCATCCATGGAGCCCAAATCCTTGGTTCATGAGTCTTCCTATCAAATTGGAACGCCATTATCAAAATTTTCCGCTAGTATAAGTAAATATTAATCCGTCAGGTAGCCGTTGAGCAATTCAATACCGGTTGGATTATCATCAAAAATTTGGAAGGTGCTCGAACCAAGCTGGTAAACATTCTGTTGTGCATGTTCACACTAATTTTCATACAGTAAACGAAGAAACCGACGGCTCTCAATAGACTGAATAGGATGACTCCTCCAACTAATCCGCTAAATACCCAAATGTACACATTTCGACCTAAATAGTTATCACCTTCATCGTCCCCTTTCCTGTGTTTGGCCTCCGCATTCGTCCTGGTTATGTTACAAACCGCATATTGTAACACAATTCTAAAATTTTCTTGAATGAATAAAAAACATGTGTACCAAAATGACAGCCAGTAGTCGAATGAACTTAAAGCTAACTGACACAGGATGAAGAAGGTCGAGACAATGAACAAGTAAAATGGAGAGTCAGCAGTCTTCAGGTATTCCCAATTTATTCCAGAACTTAATGCCCCAGTAGCTTTCTTTTCTGCATGCATTTCCTTGCTTTTTTCAAGTCTTGTTAGATTGACGTCCTCAACCTTCTCCTGTTTTTTAAACACGATTATTTATCACCTCTCATTAGACGTTCTATCGTAAAGGTGTTTGTCTTTATCATACCTTTTCTACTTGAGAAATCACACTGGCTTTTCTCGCTGCAGCTTCCTCATCATCACCAGCCATTAAATTGACAAAATCAACATCAGCATCAACCAGCTCACCGTATTTACCTTGTGCGGAGACACCGCCCTATAATATATTGCACAATACTCGTATAAAAAAATAATTGACAGGTGAAAAGGAGAGTGGTGGTTAATCTTGTTACATTGTGCAGAACGACAACGTGATCCGCCTGTGGCAAATATTGCAGTTGGTGCGTCACCAGTATCCTCAGCTTCCCAGATGAATGCTCTCTAATACACTTCTCGAACAAGTGTCTACTCACTTTCGTGTCCACAGCGGAAAGTGGATCATCCAACAAATAAATGTCTGCATCTTGGTACAAACAACGCGCAAGATTCACTCTGGCTTTCTGCCCACCACTCAGCGAAACTCCTCTTTCACCCACGATGGTCTGGTCACCGAATTCCAACTGTTTAAAATCGTCCTCTAGGGCCGCAGCTTTCACCACTGCTTTGTACTTTTCTTCATCAAATGGACGACCAAAGAGGATATTTTGTTTCACGTCACCAGCAAACACCCAAGGTTCCTGGGATGCGTACGATATTTCACCTTGAATTTGACATTTTCCACTTGCTGTTTCAAGCTCTCCAAGTAGCACATGTAGAAGTGATGTCTATTAATCAGTGACATGTGAGATCAGTTCATTTAAACGCTTCAGAAAGTCTGTGTGTATTTTATTGGAAATTACATACCTTTCCAGACCCAACTGCTCCTGCAATCACCACCACTTTATTACCTTCCGCTCTTAAATTGATGTCACTCAGGTTCATCTTTTCCCCAACCCAACTAATTTTTCATTAAAAAATATCTCGTCAGGTAAAGCTTTTTCAGTTAATTGTAATTGATTTATTTTATGCTTACGTTGCAGAAAGCGAGTCCATTGAGACCGAAGGTCGTTTTTCAGGATTCTTGGAAAGTATCAAATTATCTCCACCAGACTTCTCATCAAGCAACAAAAAGTCCTAAAGTAATGAACAAATATAAAGCAGACGGATCAGGTTGAAGTTATGACAATTGAAATATATTGGTACTTTACCTCTAATCTGGTTAAAGAAACTAAGATTTCACCTAGCCCAGAAATAGCTTGAGGAATCATATAAATCATGGACTGAATCATGGTGAAGTAGACAGAGACCAAGAAGAATACTTTGTCTGACGTAGGCTCATTGTCTTGAAGCACATATGTGAGCACAGTAAGAAACACTACGATTTTCAGTGTCGCAGTGTACATTGACATGTAGAATCCCTTGAGATGTGATCCTTTCGTCAAGGCTTCAACTTCTAATCTTAATATTATTTTGAAAAGTCACTTGTAAATTATTTATTTGAAATTGTGAACCATTTCTAACTATATCAAAAGTCCTTACTCTCTGAGTTTCTGAATTACAGCTGAGAACGGCTTTTCCCATGTGTACTGCTTAATGATTTGCATTGCAATGATGATTTCGTTCATGATTCGACCTCGCTCATCAGTTTTTTGGGCGATACTTAGGCGACACTTTGCTGAGTAACTGTCATTCCAATCTAATAAATGACATGCGTTTCAAAAAGGATATTGTTAATAGATATGTGGGTTAGTAGGGCTGTGTGTGCTAAATAGTTACATTGTATATGAATTAGAAGTAAAACGACTGAAAGTCCGGTAAGACATGCAACTCCAAATTCCCTCCACAAGAAAACAGTAAAGATGGCCATTTGAAGCAAGCTCGTAGGAATCCATGGAATGAACAACAGATTTGAGTCAAATCGGTTAACATCTGAAAATGGGTTTTAAAAGTTTAAAAACTCGAAAAACGTTTTAAAACAAAATCCCCTATACTCATTTTTTTACCATTTGACAGCAAATTAGTAATTTGTCCAATAGTTGTTTTTCCCTGAGCGGATTTCGAAAGCCGGAGCTCCTTCCTGTATAACAGAGACGAGCAAGCTATGCGACACCGCATGGAAATGACCCAGGCATAGCTTGCCACTGGATTGTGGGTCACAGTGACTCCAAACGTGACCAAACTTACTGAATTATTCGTTGTGTCAACTGGGAATTATAAGTTTAACCTCTTGTTCTTTCTTTACATTTCCAGTTGATCTCCTAAGCCTTTTGACTCATCGTCTTTGAGCGTGGCAACATGTCATCCAAGGTGAGATCTCTGCGGTACCCTTTCCAAAATAGAGGAAGAATCCACAAAAAGAATATTTTGGAGATGACGTTTGATTTGGCATATGGATTTGCCTTAGGTTTCTTTGAATTGAAATCCATGGTTGAAAACCTCTAGTATCGTTGATGAATTGTTGCAAAAATTTGATTTTATAAAACTTCTCAGTTTGTTGAGGTCCAAGGATAAGCGTACCGCAAGAACTGGTAAACGTATATTGTTTTGTTTAGTAAACATCATGGGGCTTCAAGATCGTGTTTTTGTAGGCTTATCAAGTTTTGTCTTTATCAAGATTTGATATTAATTAACTTTGCAATCATGATCATCATGAAACGTTCCATTGGAACGAGCCGGCGTACCGACCACATTGTTTACAACATCTGGTAGATTCAGATAGCAAATGATGAATTAATGCATCCATAACAGCATCAATTACGGAATTGGTATCTGAAAAATAACCTGTATTTTTAAATGCCGAAGCTAATTCTTATCGCATTTCGTCCACAATAGCTATCATAAAAACAGATAATGCTGATGCGATAAGCTTTAAATAAAAAATATAAATGCTAATCCACAACTTCAAGTGCATGCACCTGCGCCATGAAGCAAAAATTGCATTAGGTGCGTCACCAAAATCCTCAGTTCCGAGATGAACATTCCCTGTGTCCACTACGGAGGATGGAGACTGGATCATTATAATAATAAATGTCTCGTGACAAACAACGAGCTGTATCCACTCACTTTCTAATCTCGGCTCAGATAACTCCTTCTTTAACCCTCTTGTCTGGTCACAGAAATCTAACTGTTTAAAAATGAATTACTGAATGAAAAACCTGTCCAAAATATCTTTGATAATTAATACAAGTTTAAAACGATCATGCTTATGTTGCAGACACCGAATCCGAAGGTTGTTGTAAGCATTCGTAGTATAACCTTGCATACATGACCATGCGATTTATTCAAACAAAATATTAATTATCCAATCAATACTGCATGACACATATTTAGTAGAACGAGCGTTGGGAAATGTTGAAAAATTACAAATGTTTAATTTCGATGCATGCAAATATTGTCATTTTAGGTAAAAGTGAGCTGTCGTGAAATACATATTTATAACGATTAAGACTAAACTCTACGTGCCATACTACCTATTTTTTTCGACGTACCTACAGTTGAATAATTATCTCAATTTTCACTGATTTTAAAACTGATGCTAAAGCTACTCAGTTCCAGAATTTATTAAGTTTAGTTAGAAATTGATTAATAGTATTGCAAACAAAATTACCCATTATACAACACGAGTATTCGTTCATTGTCAATTACACTATACATGCTACAGTCATAATGGAGCATATGAAAATCTTGTTCGTAGTTCGTGGTTATCCGTCTTGCATGAAAATAACTGAGAGTTAAACTTTTACTCTCCCTCCCAGATCAACTCCTGCCGTTGTGGTATTACGTCAAGTATTCCATACAATGAAAATGTGTAAACACTACGTGTAGCACAACATACATGTCATACATTAGCTGTGGCTTCGTCCATCACAATAAATTTGTTTTCTCAGAAACGCACGTGCAAAGGCAAATACAATTTGTCAATGGTCTGATGAAAAGTTACTTCCTTCAACTAGTGAGTTTGGATTCCGCCGAAAATCACAAATGAAAAGTGGCCCTGAGAACTAAACAGATCTAAAATTATGCTAACCATTCTCCGCAAAACTTCATCAGGAGTCATCAGGTTACATTGATGCAAGGTGTTTCTTATTGTTCCAGAAAAACAACTGGATCTGTGGGAATAATACTTTTGGTTTTTCTTGAGCCATGCCGGCCGAATTCCTACACATTAATGTCATCAGTATAATGTCATCTCCACGAGCTTCAGTAACATCAAACATTAAGGCTTGTATGATAAAGATTTTAACAGCATTTGTGAATACAAAAAATTATTCTCAGTTCTGGTCTCCGAAACGGATTTATTTTACCTGCTGAACCCATCCTCAGTTCTTTGAACAATGCCAATTTTTACTCGAAGTCTGAGTCTGAGAGGGAATGTTTTCCGCAAATGACCAGTCGAGACAGACGTTTCGTCATAAAATAATGTATTAACGCAAACATGTTTTCTACTTCAGCTGACTGATGCATAACTGCACTGCTCTATTATTTGGAAGACAGAGTTTTAAACCGCACATTTCAGAGTTTAACGTATGTAAGATAATTACACATGTTTATTTACAGCAACGGAGGAAAGAGTACCTAAATTATAATATATTAGTACAACTACATGAAATTCTACAAAACCTTTTAAACATACCAAACTGTAGATAACCCAGTGACCTTAATCATAATGTGACGTACTTCTGACAATATTGTGTGCATTATATGCTTACCAAGCATTTCATTCTAAAGTAAATATTTTACACTGACACGACTGAAGCGGAAGAAACCCGAAGAAAGAAATTGCTAGGAAAATGTAACAATTTATTTCCAGCCAAATTTCTCCACCGCATGCTGTTGAAAAAAAGAAAAACCAAGACCTTGCGTGTGTTTCCTAAATGATCGATTTATCAAAGGGGTCTTGAAAGCCGATTTTGAACTCAAATATCGATGTGTACTCAACACTTGTAAATTTGTGCTTTGGCCAATGACATGATTGTAAGAAATTGTGTATTTCATAGAGTTGTACTTGCTAACACACTAGTTATTATCTAGCAGTCACAACAAGCACCAGCATGTCAAGCAGTACAGTAATATGAATGATGTCATTCATACATAATAGTTGGAAATTATGAAGCCACATTGAAAAAAATTATCGTATAAAAAACGTTATTGGAAGTGGCTCATTTGTCCAGCCAAAAATCTATTGTAAAAAGGTATGTAGATTGATAAAATGTTGTATTAAATCATACACAGCGGTGACTTCAAATCCATACAAATTTTACAACAATTTATCGCCGCACCTTTCCCACCTTTACTTCATCACTTTTCAATGAGGATGCCTCATTAAGTACTCTCCAGAAATGGCAAATTTTTGTTAATAGATTTTTTAAATAAGATAAATCGCGAGTTCTTCCTACAATCCCAATTTTTCTCGAGCTCTGATTTCAAATGAGATATTTTTCATGACATCCTGTTCCTCATAAGGTAAGCAGCTAGGGAGAAGCAAATTGCTTGCAAAGATGACCAGTATGGTAATGGCTTTTTATCTTAAAATTGACATTCTCATAAATACCACAGCAATTTTCGACAGGTATGTACACAAGCGTAACATGAGTATTTTGCTGAGTTCAAATTTTGGTCAGAATTCTTTTGATTTCCCATTTTCTGAGATGTTACATACCGGGCTTAGAGGCAAGCTAAGCCGCTGCCCTCAATTTTGTTCCAGTGAAAACCAAGAATGACTCATCTTCTTTTGACTGGCATGACGCATGCCTGAATTTCTCATATATTTGTAAATGAATATGAGAAATGAACAATTTCTCAAATTGAATAAAGTTAAATTATAACAATAAGTTTAGTAAGGAAAATCATATTTAGTAAAACAAAACTTTGTAGTAAATTAGCTCGTAGGAGGGTAGGAAAATTTACGACCCCGTGTTTGACCTCACATCTAATTTCTTTGCTATCGTATAATATTATTGAACCCACTTTTAATCAGATATTGTAACACAAAGTTACTAAACATAATAAGTGTATCATCATCCCCGTTGTATGCTGCATTTGGAATCCAATTATTCTGACTTAAAGTCATGTCGCAGAATCGCAATCCCACACCCATTTGAAAATCTACATCAAATTTAATCAGTTATGTAGCAGTAAAAATTATGGTTTTTGTTATCAATGATCAACTTTATTAGCATAATATGAAGTTTACGGGTACGGGCGTTCAAACACAAGCCGTTTGCAGCTACCGAGTAGTCCTAAGTAATTCTTCAAAACCGGAACGACCTGCTTTTCAATGCGGTAGCACGCATTATACTCTTTCAGTTTTTCGTAACCTTCGTAAACCAAGCAGTCTATCAGTTGGATTGTAGAGTTGTGCTTCCAAGCAAATAATGAGGCAGCGTGGTGCTGGCATTCGGTCATGAAGTTTTTCTTCTTGTAAATGACCTTTAGTTATAATTTACAAATTATGATTTATACTACATTACTTAATGAATTATATATGTGCAATATAATACGGTTTTTATAGAACTAACCCACATGGGTATCACAATTATGTCTGCATCTCTAGCAGCGTCTTTAACAGCATCCGAATTAACCATTTCTTGCAATGCTCCTTCTGGCAAGTCCAAAGTTTGGCCCTAAAAAAGACAAACACTTTGAAATAGCAGAAGTTTGATCTATATGAGGGCGAATATTTCGGTTTTACATTCAATCTTTTCCGAGTAAAGCCTTTGATGAAAACAGTAAACCCGTTCTCCACACTTAGATAAACAAAACCAGCTTTAAATACCAACATGTTCAAGCCACCTTCTTTCCGCCGTAGTGCAGCCGCTTTTGGTACATCTTGGAATGCCAGACCCCACTTGACGTAGTAGTTGAAATGATGCTCTGTGATTCCATCAATCTCCATAATTGAACTTAGTAAAAGGTGTGGTTCTCGGTCAAACGCA
>JAQGAP010001640.1:0-18753 GCA_034697805.1 Orchesella bifasciata
AAAAACGTCGAGTAAGTCTTTATTCGTTTCATTAATAGTTACTAATGTACTACAATACTAGGTCTTGGAATAATGTGCCATTTTGATTTTATAGAGTGCATGTAGAGACCTACGACCGTAATCAAGATAAACAGTTTGCCTGCAATATATGTAAAGCAAAATTTCAACACAGAGGTAGCATCCTTAAACATAAAAAGGTTGGTCCCTCACGTATCATATGCAATCAATGTCTATATATCAACATCCAACATCCCTGACTCAATGTTTTTTGTTTTAACAGACCGCTCATTTTCACAACGGAACATACAAGTGCCCGGAATGTATATGCAAATTTTTGACTCCAAATAGTTTGGTTTTGCATCGAAAGAATCAGCATGAAGTAAATATGGGCGAACTAAAAATGTTAGTAGTATCAAAACCTTCAGATCCAAAACTATCCACGTTTAATAAGGCGAAAAAAGTCCTGAAAAATTCTCTAAACAGGAGGTAATCTCGCTTTGTAAGATTGTAAGAGTTTAATTCATTTATGTGTATGTTGGTTTAACATTCAATTCACTTTCTTCTTACAGGAGAGATCACGAACCTTGGGTTTGCGACATCTGCGACATAACTCTGTCCCGAAAAGCGTATTTGAAAACTCACAAGCAGGTAGATTCATTGTCCTTTATCTCCAATTATGAATTAGTAAGCATAAGATTAATTCAATGTCATGTTCAGGCTGCTCATTCCAATGGGAAACATCGCTGCAGTAAATGCTGTTGCACCTTTCATACAAGAGTGGGGCTAGCAAAACACAGACTACATCACGAGGACGGCTCTAAGAAGCAAATTGAAAGGGATGACCGAGATTCTGAAATAATTGAGTCGAATGAAGATCAGGCGGAAAGTTGTGTACCGGTTGAAGAAAATAGTAGTAGTAGCTATAGTCCTACATCGAAAGTAAACAGAAATTTTTTAAAAATTCGTGGTTCAGCACTGTCTTCCAAACGCCATTCTTCATCTACCTTGACGGATAGTCCTGTAAAAGTTTCTTCTGCTGAGCCGGCAAATAGTAACGAGAAAACTGAGTCGGTTTATGCATCCAAACCACCACGGTACATTTTTATTGTCATAATTTTAATTGCATCTCTTTGCTTTTTTTAATCAATTACTAAAAATTTTTATCACAACTGATTTAGAGGTTCGGTGTCAGCTTCTGCCTATCGATTTAAGTGTACTCTATGCCCAATTCGTTTTACGCATTCTACTTATGTAGAGAGACATGTGAAAGTGAGTACAAATTACTTATCGATACATACATATATTTGTCGGGAAGGTGACTTTATAATATTTTACATTTTTCAGAAAGCACATACCAATGGATCGGTCCATTGTACTTTCTGCTCATGCACCTTTCATTCGAATATTGCGCTAGCAGCCCACAAGCGTGTTTATCACAACTCATCTATACCTGGAGCTGTCAATATTAAGGACAAGGACTATGAAGTATTTCCACCGCAGACAAGTACAGATTCCTCGCAATCTCCAGACTCAACGAAAATAGGGAAACCTAGTCAGAACTTTGTTAGCTTGTCGAGAATGTCTGGAGTTAGAGTGAAGTGCAAGATGTGCAGTATCATGTTTTCGGGACAAAGGCAATTAAAGCGACACATGAAGGTAATTAATACTAACACTTTAATCAGGTTTACCTACTAAATAATCATATTAAACTAATTTTCAAATTGATAGTCTTTCAAACACTAACGATAAGTTTACCTTCTTTATCCTTTAACAGCAAGCCCACACTGACGGAAGCTTCAGATGCGGCAAATGTTCTTGCACATTTCTCAATAATTATGCCCTTTCCGCTCATAAAAGGGTGCACCACAATCCATTAACACATGGAAAAGGAATCTATAATTCGTTTTCAGCGAAGAAAAAATCTTTTAAAGTCAAGTCCACCACCAATGGTTCCAGGACCAAGCCTGTCGAAACGAAGAAATCTACCGAAGTCAGCCAAACTGATATCATCACTACCAATAGAACATCTACAAGAATACGCGATAAGATGGAGAATAACATTGATAATCACTCTGTTCAAGATACATCTAATCCAGAAAACGGAACCAGCACACTTTTAAGTGGCAGTACTGATAATGAAGCTACCAGTGATATTACACATACACCTAAAAAGGTTTCTTTCAAGAAGCCACAAAATGATTTAGTAAAACGCAAGAGAGTTAGGAAACCTGATGATCGCAGATTTCCTTGCAGCTTTTGTCCCAAAGTTTTTGCCAGTCCAGGTAGTTTTTCAAGGCACGTTAAATGTCACACTCGGCCAGAAGTGTGTACACAGTGTTCAATGAGATTTCGAACACGGGATGAAGTCGCAAAACATGTTTCAGTGAGTAGATTCAAATTAAAGTTAGTAAGCATACATATTGTAAATACAATTGAATATAATAATTTTTACTTAATGTTTTCAGACATCACATGGAGATGGAATCCACAGTTGCTTTGTGTGCTCATGCAGGTTTACGACCCCGAATGGACTTAACATGCACATGAAACTCATTCACGAGAGACATTCAGCTTCCTATGATGATATCGTGATTGAGCAAGACGAGGATATGGCTGACAGCGATTCTGTTTTAAATGGATTTTTACCTTCTTCATATTCTCAATCCATGCAAGACGACCAAGATGATTTAATTGAAGACAGTGTGCCCATAATTGATGGCATGATTGAAGCAACATATTCCATTGCCACTAACCAGATGTTTTATCGCGAAATTCCAACTGTCAACCATAACGCATACAATGGATCGTATTCAACGAACGATGAAAACTATGTGGATGAAAGTGAACCGATAATACAAGGAATTCTAACATTTAATTCCCATTTGCCCGTTCAACAAGCTTCTTTTCAACCTCCACCTCCGCAGCAGAAGCGGAAAGCATTCTCTCCAAAGTCCAGACCAATGAAATGTTCAACGTGTGGTGCCACATGTTATGGACCGGAGAAATTGAGGTACACTTACGTTGCAATAAATTTTATCTTTCCGTTCTTATCTGCTCCTAAATGTGAAACGTTCCATGCTATTTTAGGCAGCATATGGAATCTCACATGGAAGGCGACCCCCTAACTCTTTCTAACGGTGCAGAAATCGAAACTGTACAATGCAGCAAGTGTAACGTTGAGTTTGCTGCCATGTCCGATTTGATGGAGCATTTACAAGTAAAAAATTTAACCTATGATGATTCATTATTTTCAATTTAATGTCTCAATAACTATGTGCTAATTTGAGTCTGTATTTATATGATTTAGGTGGATCATGACCCAACTGGACTCTATAAATGTGTTTACTGTCCATGCTCTATGCGTGAAGAATCGGCATTGCAGTCTCATTTCATGAAATATCACAGCCGTGGATAATGTTTGCCTACTACTACTAGGAAATTAGCTCTGGCATATTACGATGCCAGTGAAAAAGACTGATTATTTCGTATTTACTATAGCGTTTGAAAGATCTACGAACCTTTATTCTTCCGCCGTATAGACGGTTTTTAATTTATGAATATTTTTTGTCATTTTAAATATGCATGGAACCTTATTTATTTATCACATCAAAACAATAATGTTTGTCCAATTGATTTGGAATGTGTTGCAGGTGCAATGCAACCTATAGTTTTAGTAATAGTTGTAGAAGTACATCTTCCGTAAGGTATTATCGTCTGTAGTTGAATCGTTAGTTTTACTTAACAAGATCTAATAGTTAGTAATAATCGCAGTGTGTATGAACTTGACTGATACTCATGTTTTGTGGCTCGTTTAGTATTAATTTTATATCCCGAAATAACTTACTGACCTGTTGAAGTTTAAAATGTATTGGCATGTTGTAAGAGTTACCTCAAAATGTTGCCAATAAAAATGACTTCAAAACGTACTCGTGAATTTCGACTTGCGACGCTTGTATTTGTAATACTCATACTCATAAATCTTTGACAAGCACGTGTTGTGACGATTCATGTTACACAACATTTGTTACATGCATCTTGTTAACACATTTGCTACAGAAGCAGGGATTTTGATGCATACGATATGACTAAGCATATGTAAGCGTGATTTTTAGCATATGAGCATGAAATGACTTATTCATTCACAAAAAACAACTCGTAGTAGTAAGTAAGTAGCTTTCGGATGTAGTATAAAAATCTGTATGTATAATAGGTGAGCTTGCATACAAGTATAAGTAATACTGAATCGGACCTGTAGCTTTAGCTTCTTCAAGGACAGTTATTATACGGTGTATTTTAGTATGTATGCTATTATAACTCTGATGAGCGTATATGTTAGTGAAGTACAGAGAGATGTGTTGATGTGTACTTTGCATGTATGAAAATTAAATACCGCATGCCACATGTATCTTCCTCATACAATACATACATTTAAGCACGGCTCACGGCTCCATTCAGTTGTCATTTAGAGATGTACCATGTTGATTGAAAAGTGATGCATTCCATTATTTGAATTGTGATAACGCGATTTAACATTATCTTCCTTACAATTTTTTTGCACACAGTTTTTATAAGAAGTATTTGTATGATTTCGCACACCTTTCCTGGCTCCACCGATGTATAATTTTAGAGGAGCCAAGGAGTAGGAATGAATTATGAATTAAACAGCAATCTACAAGTATCATTTGTAAGATGACTTCAGTGAAAAGTTAGCTGCTGCCAGAAACGTTAATGGATTTATATTTTTGAGGATAAGTTAACAATTCAGGCGATAGCATGGAGGAAAGGAAAGTCATACGTGTGGGATCCAGGAAAAGCCATGTATGTATGATATACGCTACTCTAAAACTTTAAGCAAACTCTATAAAAGGTACTAATACAACCCTGGTTTTAGCTGGCTATGATTCAAACTAATTGGGTTGTGGACCAACTTAAACTGCAGCATACGGAACAGTTATTCGAAATCAGTAAGCTGCATTTCATGAAACCCTTCATTTCTACACATTTCTCGCGTTCATCATATTTTAATTTTAAACTTAGTTGGTATCAGCACGACTGGAGACAAGATTCTTGATGTCGCACTATCCAAGATTGGGGAAAAAAGCTTGTTCACTAAAGAACTTGAGCTAGCGTTGCTCGATAATGAGATTGATTTTGTGGTCCATTCACTTAAAGATTTACCAACACAACTTCCTGACGGTCTTACCATCGCAGCTATAACCAAGTAAACTGCATTCCTACCGACTGGGGTTGTTTAATTCTAATAAAATGGAAATTGAATTGTATATGGTTAATGTGTAGACGTGAGGATCCTCGCGATGCTGTTCTATTTAGTCCTAAGACGCAGGCAAAGAATCTCAAAGACTTACCTTCCGGAAGCTGCATTGGTAAGATTTTCATACGAAACACATTTCAGTTGTATTAATTACAAGGTATTTTTAGCATAAGATTGGTTTTCCATTAGGTACAAGTTCCTTAAGACGGGTAGCGCAACTACGCAAACACTATCCCCATCTTAATTTCATCGATGTTCGAGGAAATTTGAATACACGACTCAAGAAATTAGACGATCCAGACGGTCCCTATTCTGCATTAATATTAGCCACTGCCGGTGTCTCACGAATGGGTTGGCTGGATCGTATTGGACAAGTACGGTTTCTTTTACTACATTTCCATGCAAATGAGGTGAAAGTGAAAGATATGAAATGCTACTATTTTTTCCTGCTTTAGTACTTGGAATCGGACGACTGTATGCACGCAGTTGGACAAGGTGCTCTTGGAATTGAATGTTCCGAAGACAATGAACCAATTTTGAGTCTACTGGATACTTTAAATCATCCATCGACATATTTGCAATGTCTCGCAGAACGCTCTTTTATGAGAACGTTAGAAGGAGGGTGCTCAGTCCCCGTTGCTGTTTTTTCTACAATGCAACATTCCAAACGCGAATCCCACGAGGAGTCTAAATTGGTGCTTAAAGGTTCCGTTTGGAATCTGGACGGATCAAAATTCGTAATTCAGGAAACCAACTGTGATGTAGGTTGTAACAGCGCAATTAACGACACGGAGTCGTGCTTTAAACTGACTTCCGTCTTTTTGAGAACATTCCCAGAGTTTCATGAACAAGCTGCCATTGTGTCTGCTAAACTAGGCAGAGAGTTAGGGGAAGCTTTATTAGGACTAGGTGCCAAAGCAATACTTGACGAAGTGAAAGCTGAGAAATCGAAATAAAATTTATGTACAAGTTCAACAAAAAAAGAAGCTTGTTTTAGTCGTTTTTATTTAACATTCATGATAAAAAGTTTAGAGTACAAGACACAGATGCGGAAGTGTAGCTAAGTTTTTGGTTTTTATCTCATCTTGCAAAACCACCACCTTCAAATGTTCCTTTCGACCTATCCAAAATCTGCTTTTGTTTCCATGTTTTAAATGTCAAAAAACCGACAATCACCATAAGACATAACAGACCTAGTGACACGCTAAAAATTGTCCAACTAGTCTCTGATGCTGTAATTTGAAAGAAGAAAATCTGAATTAAGTACTACCATTCAAATTTCTCCCCTCAAAGTGTTTTGAGCAATACAATGACAGGAAAACTAGCGAACCTCGTACGTAAACTTTGAAAGTCTTTGTTGTAGTCCCAATCACATTTTCAACTGTGCATGTGTAGACACCATGAGTCTCATAAGTTGCAACGTTAACAAGCAACACTGAAGTATTTCCATGTAGCATACTGTAGTTATACCTGTCGTTGGAGGACGTAGGGATCTTGATTATCTAAAAATGCATCACATGAAATAAAGCCCTGAAATTCTCAAATGGAATATTTTGTTTTAATATAAGTATATAACTCATGCTCGTACAACGCTATCCTTTTTCCATTCAACCGATGTTGGCATTGGAAGCCCAGAGAATTCACAAACCAAAGTCTGCATCGTGTCGTTCAGTGTCCAGTAAACATCTTCTCTTGCTGGACTTCCAAGAATGGTAGGAGAATGACCATCTTCAAAAAATGAGTTACAAATACCTTACAGTTTAGCAGCTTTCAAAAGTGAAATTGATAAAATGTGAGTATTTGAGATTTGTCTTTACCGATTACATTTAGCTTCACCGTTTTCTTTATCCATCGGTCAGAATGTAAAATCGGGGCGTAGCAAGTTAAAGATTTGAGAAATTTTCGCATTTGTATGGATACTGACAAACTATACGCTCCAAAGACACGCTTAATTTTTTCGTGGTGGTCTATCCCTTCTATAAATTGGTAAAATTTAGTTTAATTATAATTATACACCACGCCCCACAGTCACAAGACACAAGGTCACAACTCACAACCATTAAGGCTTACCTTTCGCAATAATTATTGATCCATTCACCAAGTCCACCTCCACTTTACTCCCAATAGAGAAATAGCTAGACACTGTAACACATTGAATCCTTACTTTCTCGCCAGCATAATAAGTGAAAGGGCGAGTGTAAGGAATATCTTTGGATTTCCAATCCCAATCACTCGGAAATATTCCTAACATCGCATAAGGATCAACAGCTTTCCAACTTATATCTGAATGTTAAACATAAATCCAAACCATTAAAACGCATCACTCCAATAATTGAAAATAATTGCTTCAACTCATGAGTGTAATCAAATCATTATAATATACATGGGTCTGTAATATTGTGACCAACAAGTGGGAAGTATATGGATTTGCTGTAGTTAATTCCATCTCCTATACATCTCACATTAAACGGATAAAAGAACCCGTAGGACAAGCTTGCCGAATACATGCAACTTCCTGTCACTCTCATGACTCCTATTTCCGCATAATTTGGTCTTTGAGAATCCTTTGCTTGTTCAAAAAACATACAAATTGTTAATACTAACTTGATAATAATAATGCGACTGCAGGTGGATATCAATTGAGACAATACCAAGCTAGCAAAATGCGTCTTCTGCTGTTGACAGGTGAAATGGTTGAAACATACGATTATGAATAATTTTGGTGCGTTTGCACTGCTGGAACAGCAATTGATGTTAATTGTCTTCCGATCCTTGTCAAGAACATATTCAACAGTTGCATTTGACGTAATTGGCTCATCGATCGGGAGTTCATGTGGAGGTTTACCGGTTTCTAGTTGAATCCCCACAAAGTCATCATCATCTCCGTCCATCGCACACTTAAAAAAACCCGGAGAAAGCTTGAATGATTTCGCAAATTTGGCGAAAAGATCAACAGTTTTGTTATAGACCCAACCAAGTTCAGGCAAGAAGTGAAAGTTGTGATACTGCCGAATTTCTACCCATTT
Organism: Orchesella bifasciata; assembly: GCA_034697805.1. Classification (NCBI taxonomy): domain Eukaryota; kingdom Metazoa; phylum Arthropoda; class Collembola; order Entomobryomorpha; family Orchesellidae; genus Orchesella; species Orchesella bifasciata. The sequence continues at coordinate 8,299 of JAQGAP010001640.1, forward strand.
TTCTTTCATTTGAAATGGGATTGCTCTAACAGGTACAATGCCTGTTCTTGGTGTTATCCGTGTGAAATTCAACTTTCTTGGAGGTAGTCTTCCAGCTTTGAAGAAAACTTTCTTGAAAATTTTAACATTTTCAGAAGCACTTGAGTCTACTACGTGGCAGGGAAAGATGACTAGGTTGTCGGAAGCTTCCCCAATCCAAATGGTGATATTTTTTCCAGATAAAGCAAACGCTTTCTCGTAGACATTTCCTAGATTTTGTTATAATGACCAATTAAAGCAGGAGAAAGGTTATGTTAGGTTAATAAATAAAGATTATGGCAGTATGTAAGATACAGTTTTACCCTCTGAAAACACGGAAATGGCACTTGTTGTAGCCTCTGCAGATGGGTCTGCTACACTTCGGCATTTATATTGTCCTACGGCGTATTTATACTCTCCAGAAATGTGAGTAACAGAAAATACGGTTGAATATTGAAATGTTGAAGGATCATGCATGTTGACTGATATTCTTGTAAACGTTGTAATTCTGCTTCTTAGCAGTGGAAACCAGTGTGGTGTTATTAACGTAAGCCACTAAAATAGTCCCCTCTTTAGTAATTAATTAATCAGCATTTAAGGCCATGTGAGTTAAGCCCATGTCAATTTTTGTCGAATTTTACCTGTTCTTGAGAATGCACCCATTCTACTGGATAAGGAGCTTTGCATTCAAATGAAACCAGGAGTTCGTCCTCAGTCATCAATATGGAGTTGTTGCTAAATAAGTCTACAATAGAGCTGGTTCTTTCCAATCCTGTTCTGTTTAGACATTTTACAGGTCTTGAGTTAACACACAAGCGATCTAGCTTCACTTCTGGCAAAGTCAGACTATCGCAGAAGCATTCAAGAATGAAAACTTTGCTGGAAAAAGTAAAGAAAAGAAAGCTAATCTGGTAAATGTTCTTTGGCCAGAGTTTCATTTTCGTTAATTTAAAATTACAAATTATCAACGGCTTATATAAATAAATATGTCAAAAACTTTGTGTGAGGAAATTCGGCTACTTAAATTGTTCAAATGAGAATTAATTCATTCATTCATTCATGCATGTAAAATGTTCAAATTGGCAAAAACCCCTTGCGTGACACGAGCGCATGGCCTTCACTTGTCGTTATCCGGAATACATTGTTACTTAAACGATGCCTGAAATAGTTCAATTTGTTTGATTCTGTTCCAGATTTATATATAATAATCGTTTCATTTCAATTCAAAGGGTATAAAAATTTCATTTAGTATATTTCATTTGGTATATGACATGTTATATATATATTTTCACTCACAGCCAAAAAACGCATTCATACCTGAAAGGTAATTTCATGCAAATGTCTGCGTCATTTTATTCAATTTCCTCCACATCACATCTCACACGTCTCCTCTTTATTTCATCCATTCGCATCATACAACCTTCAACTCGTATTCCATTCCATCATCAAAATGTAGGACAATGCAGTACATAATCTGCATGGACATTTGGGAAATCTTTTTTCTCCTCCTTGTGATAGTCATGCTTGATGCTTTTTCGCTTTTCTAGCGTCTGGCAATTGTTACGCTCCATTGGCTTTCTCTATCTTTTAAAAGGCTTTTTAGACCCATTTACTCACTATGGTTGAGTGGAATCTGTTTGCAAAAAGAAATGAAGCTAGCTTTCTCTTAGGCACCTAAACCAACTTCTTGTACTGACTGGGGATAAGTGGCTATACGATTTCATTGATTCTCACAAAGCGCACAAGTCAGGGAATCCGGAGGAGCTACTTGAAAGCTTTTTCGTTTCCCCTTTCCTTCTGCTTCTGGTACATTACTACAACTTGTGTACACATTGTGCAGCCCTATAATATGAATGGATGACTATGAATACTACATTGGCTGTGTTCAGTGTGTGTTTTTGGGCCATGAGAGTGATATTACTGCTACTATTATTACTGCACTCTGTCTTATTATTGTTATTATGAAAATATATACACTCTTTGCACCACAAAAACGGAAGAATAAGGTTCTCCTCCACGGATAGGCAAAGCGGGTCGTTGTGTAGATGAAGAGTGGATATGTCTAAGGAAAAATCACGTTATATTTTATGTTGTCTGCAGCAGAAGAATGCAGACTGCAGGGATGAATTTTCTTTACAAAATATCGTTTTATACTGGCCTTTCCAAAGGGCACATTATAATCCTGTCTCGAATATGTAGTACCTGTACTGCGAGGACTGCTGCAGCGGAGGTGGAAATATAAAGAAAGTGGATAGATCCCTTTAGTCTCATTGCTCATTCCTGCACCTCAGGAAGCAGATTTTGGGATGATGAAGAAGCTACCCCCGTAAAACATATTTATGTGAAGGAAACGGAAACTTTAAATTTTCCATCTGAAGACACCTCACTCACTGCCCATTTAACATCATTGTCAGCATCATGAAGGTGACACTCCAGAATTATTACAGAGATCAAAATGTGTATCATTCGGATATCATCATTCTCAAAGGGCAATTAACCTTTGAGGCTGTAGTGGAAGAAGATCAAGGGGGTGGTGGGTCTGGTGCTGGAGGAGGAGGTGCGGGTGCTATTCCATTTGAAATAAGGCACAGAAAGTGCGCACACCAAGAGGAGCAAATTGTACCTTATCTCAACTACAGGAACCGCATCGTTGCTGTTCTCAAGTTAAGTCGTGGTGCTAACGAAATCAGACTCTGTGACAAGGAGACGGGCTCTGTATTCGATGAGTTCACCCTCAATTATCACCCTGAACAAGTGTCAAATCAGCATTATGTCAAGATTCTCAATGTTATCAGTGCCAACAAAAGCAAAGAGAGGGGAAGAAATATGGAGGAATCGGAAGATGAGGTGTTTGCAATCAACCAAAAATTGAAGTTGGGACTATCTCTCGTCCAAACTTTGTTTGCAGAGAAGCTATATGAAAATGGTTTTGGAAGAAGGTCTTTTAGACTCAAAGATCAGGCCCCATATTTCGAAGACTTTGAAGTGGATCTAAGTACCGAGGAGATTTCACAATTAAGCACATCCGATCTCTGGGAATATATTGCCAAAGAAATTCGTGGCCGAGACAAAGTTTGGGATAAAAGGTGCAAATATGTAGCATTCATTTCACATCCATGGAAGATTCATTATGAGCACCAACATCCGCATTCTCATGATGGAAGCAGCACTGGCAAAATGGCGTTAGGGGGAGGAGGGTTGGCTGTGATTGGAACAAGCTTCCTTCCAATTTGGCCAGATTCTGTGGAGAAAGTCTTGGATACGATATTTTCAGAGAGAAAGCTTTGGAATGCAGAGTTGGAAAATTGTGCTGCGAGATTTGGAGCTGTTGACAGGTAAATACGATTACCAAATTGAAATTAATGTCTGACATACGTTGTTTTACACGTATGCAGGTCACTAGTGGGTTGTTCATCATAATAATAACATTTGCTTTTTATATCCCTGACTTGTACAGAACGGAGGGATCCTTGTATGCAGCATCTTTGGGAAGTGTGGCTCATGAATGTGGACATATTTTTGACTTAGGTCACACGGATACAGGGCTAATGGGAAGTCAGTTCAACCGGATCGATACTTGTATGTCACCTGTACTCTCATATCCCCCAGTGTGTGAATTATTCCGATCCAAGCTCGGCTCGGATGTTTGTCCAATGCGACCTAAAATTGGACTACCTACCAACGGATGTCTTTCAGAAGATTTACTGTCCATTGGGATATCTTGTGCAACTTTATTGTACTTTCACAAGTGAGTACATGTTGCAAAAACTGGTGGTTCATGACTAATCCTTTTTCAGAGAGATACTTACTTACTGTATAAAAACCTTATATCCTTAACCTTAACAGAAAGTCCTTTCACTAGTATCCTACTCCCTACTTCGGGCTCCTTGTCGTACTTACCTAAATTTTCTAACTTTAAAAAAAATATATATTATGTCGTTATAGATGGTTCCAGCCAAATTCTAGTGATGATAACGGAGATTCTGAAGCCAATATAGTTCTTTCAAAGAACAAAGTTGTGTCAAAACACTCGACACTTGTTACCCTGCAAGTTCGAGATACGGAGGATGAGCGTCTGCTCAAGTCATGGACATTTATTGAAAAGTCAAGTCGAGAGGAATCGGACACCGTGTCGCTGTCACCTTTGAAGGAATTCACGCTAGCCAAAAATCACATTCCTATCCCAGTTTGCGAGGGAGGAGATTCTAACAAGGCGTTAGTTGTAGCTGAAGACTGTGATGGGAACTTACTCAAGGCTGTTGTTAGTCGGGATTTACTTTCGGAGTCATTTACTGTGATACGTCGTCGTACCTAAATACCCTATTTGGTATTTTAAAAGTACATTCCTATATCATGCATTGATCAGAATAACTTCTTCCTCTATCGGCTTAATGATAAACATGGTACATTACATACTCATTTTAAATGTTTAGCCAAATACCAAAATATGTGCTTTATAATGTGCTTGCAAAGTTTACTTCCATAAATGTAGCAAATAGGTTGTACCATATGTACTCTTGATCTTAATGCATCAGGTTAACCAAAAGACTAGACTGGCTTGCTAACCTTTATGGTTCAATGATATCCTCGCACTTTGAGGCTGGATACATATAACTTCTATATATGTAAGTGTTGTTTGCTGAAGCCAGTTATTACTCATGTACTAAAGAAATAAAAGTTTCATGCCTTCATTCAACTAGTAAAGCTATTAAAATTTTGCAAGTTTAAATTGCATATAAATAATAATTCATATCGAGCTGACGTAACAGCATATTATTATGGTACACACGTGGAGAATTAAATGTAATGGAGTGCATGAATGCTCGTTTATGAAATGCATAAAATGCATGTACGTGTTTCGAATTATTCACAGGTGCGCTAAAACTTAAAAAATCTCGAATAATAGAAGTTTGTTGTCCAATTTCTAATTCCAAATTTCGTACACATTTCTACATTTACTATTGTCATATTTCATACATTTTTATATAGATAGTTTAGAAATATTTAAGAAATACTCGATTAGGTCTAGTTTTCAATATTATAGTAGCCACCATAACCTACTTTATTCAATAATCCACTCCTTGTAGCCTGCTTGTTTATGGGAAAAGGAGGTAAGTACCAACAGTATTCTAAATTCAGTATTCATGGGCAGTTTACCATAAAGTAGTTTATCCTATTTTTTAAAAGTATTCTTACTTTCCTTAGCATTCAATTTGAAGGTCTCATAATACCTCAAGTGGTGGCATATTACATGGTGACACGTCTGTCAAAGATAAAGATGTTGACAAATAGGGTTGTAAACTATTTTATGAGTTGTATTCGATTACCATACAAGGATTAGCCATTAAAACCATTTTATATCTCTGAGCACCTTTTGTAATCTGCGATTACGTGTTTAAGGTTCGTGTTTACGTGATGTTGTTCATAGTATAATAATAATGCTTTGAGCCGAGTTAGTCATGAGGTGATGGTAAAAGTTTGGACGATAAACACCATTTTGAGCAATTCACTTCATTTTTATCGATTATCTGGCTAAGCGAGGACTAAACTGGCGTGAACCAATTACCCATGTCTATGAATAGAATGTTTTTGAGTCTCTTCTGTATATTATGTCACCCTCAGTTATTTTGGCAATAGACATCGTGTGGCAACTCCTGTATTTGTATTGCAGAATACACGTTCAATGTTTATAAATATATTATCATTTCATAAGTGTTATATGTGGTCTAGCAAATAACGTTTAGGCAAAATTCTAAACCAAATGCTTAGCGTCATCAGCCAGACTGTGAAAAATGAAATTGAATGTCATCTCATCTGCTTTTGAATTCTTCTTTTGCATTGCTTGCAGGCTTCACTAAAACTAAAATATCTCGACTTTCACCATATGGACAAAAACTCAACTTGCGGAGCTTTATACGAGCTGCAACCTAGTACATTTTTTGTGTTCTGCTAAAGGTTGTTTACTACTGCTAGCAACTCGTCCTGTCACATTCAATGTCAGATTTATCACGAGACAGCGAGACAGCACAGAAGGAAATTGTATTTGCCGATTCATGGAAATCTAATTCCAACTTTATGCATAATGCAGCACATTCTCCGGAAAATCTTGATTCACCTTTCAATTCCACTCCACTTGAGAAAATCATCATTCACATATGCATTTTTAACGATCTACCTCTTCAACTATGCATCATCATTACGGATAGGATAAGTAATCGGTATCAGATCAGTAATAATGCTGAAATGAACTGGAATGGATCAGATAATGTCACCTTCAGCCGTCATGTCTCATAAAGTTTCCGATCGTCTTCCAGTTTGATAAGGATAATGGCATTAAAACAAGTATGCATGCATGTGGTCTACATGAAATATCCATTCGAGTTCCCAAAACATGCTTCTTGATCGGAAGACGAGTTGGCACACACCATCATTATCATCAACACTACATAGCCTATCCTCTTGGAACATCCCATTTCCCAAGCATCACCTTCTTATGCAATACTTCCCACAGCGTAATATTTGCGATGCTGCTTTGCTTCAATTATATTGCAACTCGATCTTTGCAAGTAATTACGTTTTGTTCGTCAGAGAAAAAGAGCATCATCCAAATTGAATCAATGAAGCTTTTAGCTAACAAACCAATAATTTGTTTAAAAGCAGGAAGGGTAATATTAGTAGCTTTTCTTGATATGATTCACCTAATGTGGTCACGTCGAGTATGACGTAGATTCAGTTAACAAGCGTAACATTCATCCTTCGTTTGGTTTGGGTTCAAGTTGAATTCCCTGTATGAGAACTTGAATTCATGCATCAGGAAAAACTGGCTAGGCTAGGAAAATCGCAAGGGAAGGGAAAGTCGGAAAGTGGACTTTGATCTAACGTGAATGTACTTTAGAACATAACAACAAAGTTATCTCTGTTCTGCATTGACTTCACACACACTCCCATTATTACATAGACTGCGAGAGAGGAAAAACGGGACATTTCACATTCAGTTTAATCTTTTTGGTTTGGTGTTATTAGTAGGCATTATAAGCAGACACACATGTTATACACGTTATTAGGTGCTTATACAGTTTGCCTCTGCCCACACAAACTTATAATAGGTATAATATGAATCTTTTTGCTACGTTTGATTTGTACCGTACCTAAACGCAAGCTAAACTCACTCTTCTTTTTCTATTAAGTGATTGCAATGTGGCGTGTGGCAAAGAACCCAAGGCAAACTGCAACTAGAACCAGATATTACCTCAGACAGAAGAAGAGCTGAATAGCGTTTCGTTTCATGTTGGTGGTGGAGAGACGGAGATAGGATATTGTTATTGTTATGCTTTCGCTTTGCAACGCACACAGATGAGACACTTGCATGGAAATTTTTTGTGATGTTTTTGCTCTTCCTCATGCCAGCCCAGTCCATATGCTTAGAGATACATAGGGAAATGTGAACGTACTACGGAATATGTAGTCATGATGTTTTGGGTGAATGAGAGAGTCCCATTAGTTTACTACGTCTGCTGAATCTCTTGCCAAAGCCAAGAAGTAGCCTTGGAGCTCTCAATGGAGCTCCATCACACACAACCCCCAATCTACATAATGTTCATAAAAATCCAAAAACTATTATCTGTTAAGTATTATTATAATCCAATGTAGATATTTGTTTTCCTTCATTGTAATTTTAGGATAGGTAGTGGTCAGGTTAGGTTAACTGAGTTGCAAAGCAAGTTGCAGCCGCATCAGCAGCCCCAAAGTTCATTTTCATTTTGTCTAGAGGATTCATAGGAAAATCATGTATTACTAGCATAATTGCTACTGCTAAGCTGAGCTGCATCTCATTTCATTTGGTATTAAAGCTCTAAAAGTAGACTTTGTACATTAACTTGTTCGCTACTTGTGATCGCTAAAGTCACAGTCACGACACGACTACGACACGATCCCAATTACAATGTAGACATCGGCCCGTTCAGTTCAGTTGTTGAACTTTGTCATCTTGATTCGCATCTTGGTGGCATGGCTGGTCTTCTGAAGCTCATTTCATATCAATTTTTTCCCTGTACAGCAAGCCTACATTAAGGAAATTAGAATATAAGAGCAATAAAACGAAATTGTGTCATTATGCGAACCGTTCCAGAGGCCCAACAGATTACTACTACTAATCAGAGAGAATTATTTGTACTAATATCATCCATCTTTATTGTATCAGCATCATCTTTACTGTCTTCGTATGTGTTCTTCTTATTGTTCATCAATCATCATTTTTTGATTTTCAAACGGGTGCTTGTTCTCCTCACGCAAAAGTTGGTCACGAGAGATTCTCAGTTTGTGATTTTAGCTAGATTCGCAATTGGTGCAAAGGAGAACATCAATGTGCTAGATAATACAAGGAAGTTGGAGTACAATAGAAAAAGTCAAATTGTTTTCGCTCAAAAAATATGTGTCTTAGGACTGTTATGCTAGTCACTTTAAGTTAATAAAGAGCTCGAGACAAACGAAAAAGTTATATTATAAACTTGAGTTATAGTTATATATTATTTATGCTGCGTTGTGTTAAGCACGCGATATATCTTCTAAGTTCTTGAATAATATTATGAGTTTCTCCAAAATGGTTATTCTCTTGGTACAAGATAAGAAGATCGAGGATCAGGTACCCTCATGGAGCCACAATTTTGCATTGAAGTATTGCATCGCGTTTGCCGCTGCAGCATGTGCAGAAACAGGTATATACAACATTCATGACCACAAATGCATTGCAGAACCAAGCAAAGAAAATGGCGTGAAGTGACTCTATTCATTGTAAAATAATTGGATTTTGTTCTCCAGTGACATATCCACTAGATGTTACGAAGACAAGAATGCAAATCGCTGGGGAATTAAAAAAAGTGTCAGCAGACAGTTTGCAGCCTCGACAGGGGATGTTGAAGACTGGGTTGGGCATTGTTCAAAATGAGGGACTGATAAGTCTTTGGTCGGGCCTTTCTCCTGCTTTGTACCGTCATGTCATTTACTCAGGAATTAGGATGGCACTCTATGAAAAGCTAAGAGATGACATTTTTGGCAGAGAGCCTGATGGATCCTTTCCTGTTTATAAGGTATATACTTTTATGCGATCTTTTGCAATGCATGTAGAAAGTAGGTATATACAAAATTTTGATTTTCGTGTGGAAAAAACCTCAGCTCCAATTGACATATTAAGGTTTTAGTAAAAAGTAAAGTAAAAAGGTTTTGTAAGAATTTGAACAAACACCATGCAATGCAATGGAATTTAATTAGTTTCAATTGCTAGACATTGATAAATCTGTAAGCAGATGTTTCAAATGAGTTAATACTAATACCAGTCATTTTTATAGGGATTACTTCATCTGCCCCTACAAACCTTTCAGTTCAACTGAAGATTAATGTACCGTATACATACTGTATTAAATGCGCAATCTGCAGTAAAGTATGTCTTAAAATTTCAGGCAGCAATGTGTGGGTTCATTGTAGGTGGCATAGCCCAGTTTACCGCAAACCCAATGGACTTGGTGAAAGTACAGTTACAGATGGAAGGACGCCTGCGTTTGGAAGGGAAGCCTCCACGAGTGAAAGGTGTTTTTGAAGCTCTTACTAAAATCTGGAAGGAGGCTGGTATCAGAGGTCTTTGGAGAGGTTGGGCTCCCAACGTGCAACGCGGAGCTTTAGTCAACCTCGGAGATTTGACAACATACGATTCAGCAAAGCGATTCCTTCTTCAAAACACAACCATGACAGATGGTACTGGCCTTCATGTACTTTCAAGGTCAGGGGAACATTGAGACACTTTGACACCAACCAACCCTATAACTTAACTACGATTTGATACAAAAAATTAATTTCTCTTCAAATTTCCAGTTTGATGGCCGGTTTTACTGCAACAGTGATGGGAACGCCAGCCGACGTCGTCAAGACCAGAGTAATGAACCAACCAACCAAGGACGGGAAGGGTCTCTATTACAAAAGTTCAATAGACTGTCTTCGGAAAACGATCCAAAACGAAGGATTCCTTGCTCTCTACAAAGGATTTCTACCAATCTGGATGAGGCTGGGGCCCTGGTCTCTTACGTTTTGGGTGTCATTCGAGTGGTTTCGTAGTGCTATGGGAGTTAGTAGTTTCTAGTCATCATATGAAAAACACACATATAATTTATCTGTATTTTTTACTTTCGTTCATCAATAATCCAATCGAATTACTTTTCACACTGCAAACTTATATATTTTGTTTTCTCTCACCTTCCCGAATTCATGAACACACGTTTACGTACAAAACCAACAAAGTATATTATAAAACAAAGTGCAACCAGATCTAAAATGCAGACTGGCTAGTGGTGCTTTTAATGTACTTTCTTATCATGTAAAGTACCCACCTGTTTATGTTGAGGCTCTTCCCTACAAATTTTTTTTGTCTCAGATTTTGCTGAAAATTTG
>JAQGAP010001641.1:0-18753 GCA_034697805.1 Orchesella bifasciata
ACCATGAAAAAATGTGACTTTGTTGTTCCTTGGACTTGGACATGGTCTTTCAGCATCAGCACATATGTCAGCATTGTCAGCTTGTAATATCAGCACAAGCTCTTTTACATCTGCACTACTGCAATAAGCAATCTTCATGGAGTGGACTCACTGAATTAACCAACGAACGAATGAAAATAGGGAAAACTCCCCTTCAGCTATTTAGATGGCTGCTAAACTGCTAGACTACTCGAGAGGCAAAACCGTCTGAATTGAAGTAGCAAAGTATCAATTTTTGCTCGTTGAGCTGCAAGTTGTTCTACGTGTGTGGAGGCTTTAAGCGATGTCTAATTTCATAACACAACCAAATGTAAAGTCATCGTCTGGTGTTCTGATATTTTAATATGATAAGGTTGCTAATAATATTATTCTGCTCTATATGGGTATCGTATACTGATACACGAAGTCAACAGATGTGTCCTCATATTACCATGCTACCAGCCTACATATTCCATCCTTTCCCCTGTGTTTCATAAAATACAATAAAAGCATACATAATACTCCGCAACTTCGGTCTCCCTCATCGTCATCATAAACGTGAAAAGTAACATTTTTGGCGAAACTACCTAACATTGCATTGCAAACAAGAAGTAGGGAAGACTGCGACTCACGACAATGCATGCAAAGCGAGTCAGTAAATAGTTGAATTTCACGTTCCATTCATATTTAAATCGATATCTTTGCTTACCCCTCTCCCTCTATCTTCTTTGAGTGTCAAGTTTTTCATGAAATTTTACAAAATCTTCAAAAAAAACATCCTCAATTTAGTCGATGACAATTATTGGCATTGCAATTTGAAATTTTTTCGATGATGATGCTCTTTCGTGGACAGAATAAAAAATTATGCCCTCATCTCATCACGCACAGTCGACATTGGCTTGTGGTTGATGGACGGAAAGTTGCTGATTGTCCTCGTCCTCTGCACGATCTATCATATCATAAAGAAAAGAACAAAGATTTGCTTGAGGTAAGAAAAGATTACTCATTTTGTAGCTTGGATGTGCATTATGTACCTAACCAATGTACTTGCCTCATAGCTCAGTCGATGTCGTTCATATACACATGTCCAGCTAGCAGAGTCAGACGCTACAAGTGAAATGGCAAGTTGGAAGAATCTACTATAAACTTTTTGCAGCTTCTCTACCTCACATTTGCCAAGTAGAACCGTCCAAACCAACACAATGTACATATTTCGGTAATAAAAAATGTATAATACTGTGGACTTTAAAACTTTAGAGATTTTGCAGATTCACCCACTATTCCATTATAATGCCGCATCGCATCGCTCGTTTTAACACAATGGTGTGGTAGTGGTGTGGCATCATCATTATAGCATGCTTAAAAAAAGACTATTATTGCGGAACGAATGGAATCCAGATGGAAGAGTAGTTGGAGGAATGATGAGTTTTAAAGTTTTTATGCTAAAGTAAAAAATTGAGTCAGCCAAGCCTACAAAAATGACTTTTAAACCTCCTACTGACTGATACTTTTTTTTAGTGTTACAGTATCATCAAATCAACATGTAGATAAAATTAGCGAACAAGCTCAAAGAATCTGCTTGAGTGTTAGACTTGCATTTTAACACATGATGCGAGATGTGACTCTATTTGCATTTAAACTTTACTGCTTTTGATAGCTATACTATTACACTGATTTTAATTATAAATGGAACCGCTCTTGCCACGGTGGCAAAAAGGAAACTACTATCATTTATGTACATTTTAATTCAAGACTTTATGCAACAAGATCAAAGTCTGGTGTCTGGATGATTTATGAATGCCAACATGCATAGCGATGTGAGTATTGTATGGTATCATCAGGTGAAAGATATGGGATCAATAAATTTACTGAAATTATAAATTTGGGGTGTTAATAAATCCTAAAATACTATAATGATAGCCGAAATCTCTTAATCTTTCATCTTTTTGAAATGCACGAACGAAGGATAAAATGAGAATGGTCTGATGTACTCATATTTAATGTGGGAGCAAAATAAGGCATGTTTTCTAAACAGTTTACTAACCATGTAGTCAACAGCATGATAAACACGGTCTGATGCCAAAGGCATATAGTTTGGTGCAACATAAGAGCTTGAACTGAACTTCCTTATCCTTCAACCCGACTTCAGCTTCGGTTTCATCTGACAGCAACCTTTTCAGCCAAGCAAGTTCATAAAAGACTCATTTCTTTGCATTTTCTGATGTCGTGATGAGCACAAAGAAGGTGAATGTTATGAGCTGCTGGCAGAGGAATATGACCGGGGACGACGATGATGATGACTGACAAGTATATATGATCGTGTCCAACAATCAAAACAGTCATCTTATTATTACTACCCACCTACCTCTCTTTCTTATCCGTGTAAGCCTGTGGAGCTTGGCTTCGGCATGAAGTTTCCTGTGTAAAATGCCTTCGGGAAAAATTGTATTTACTTTACTACGTCAATGCAGGCTTAGTGCAGTGCCTTCTTCATTCGCATTTTGCTTGAATTCTTATACACCTCTTCCTTTTCCTATTATTATAATACCAACTGACGCTTGTTTTTGAACCTGTGCGAGCTCATAGCGTGTAAAAATATTCATCATAACAATGTACCGACGATTGTATTTCATGCACACCTTCATTCTTGCTCCTTTTCAATAACATCATAATAAAAGAAAAGACAGACGGTGGATCATTATGGTATCCAAACATGTCTGCATGAGATTTACAGGTTATTAATATTATTTGTAGTTTCTGCTTTTGTGCACTAGTGGATTATGGCCATTATGGGTGAAGGAAAGGAATATGAATATTGCAGCAGCCATTACAGTGGGATGGGTTCATTGTGAGTGAGGGAGTTGTGGTTGCAGAAAAGACTTCATCGTGTTCATATGATTTGGGTACTTACATTTCCAGAAGGTTGATAGCCAAAATACCATGCTTGATGGTACAAGGAAAATGCTCGCTTTAGGCTGTTTGCTGTCATTCGAAAACAATATTGAAATAACAGTATTGACTGAGGAAGTGAATGATGGAGACAGAGACGCGTCATTACTCAGCCATGGCGAAACAACTTTCAGAGCAATAAATGAAGTGAAAAATGACCCGATTCAGTTTACCTCTCAACAGGGCTCGTCATATAATAACTATTGGCATTGACTTGACAGCAAATGATATGATAGAGTACATTTTACAGCTCATATTTCTTGCTTCATGAAGTTTTCCTTCAAGTTGTGTGCTTTGATTTTGTTTGGATGTGATGGATGAAACAATCATTGTATGAATTCTCATTTTTCGTAGTTTGAGAATGTATGTAAATGAGCGATTTTATTATCTGTATTTTTTTGTATAGCTAAAAGTTTGCCTTAAAAGATTGTGTTAATTTAGTTCTAGGTGAAAGTAGTTAAAGAAAATCCCAGTTATTTATGATTACGATCAACGATTCTTCCACATTATTGAATTTTCATTATTCACTCGGTAATAAAAATGAGATTATCGACTTATGATTAGGATTAGTATATCCATCATGAAACACATTACGGGTACATTAACAATCACAAGTTTGGCACAACCTCATATTCATTGAAACCCATATTTCAGGAAATCAGCATCTGCAGTTCTCGGGTCATCGCTATTACTTATGATTGTGAAATCCTTTGGGTCAATGTGAGAAATACTTTGTATCGGATACTCAGTTCTTTGTTTCGTGCACAAGCATAAGAAAATTAGAATTGACAACATATATTTAAAAGTTCATTCAAAATTGATAACAATTTGTAAACGAATCAAAACTGTCTGAAGTGCATTCTGCAGCCTGAAACTAAAATTGCATAATATGAAGTTTCATTTTGCAAATTATGGTTCTAACTTATCAATATTTATCATGCAATAAAATTAAAGTGATAAAAGAAAAATGACTAAACTTTGTGACTATGGTCTACACTTTGAGCTTCAACATTAAATCACGAGCATAATTCAAAGGAGTGAGATATATTACGGCATGAATACACAAACACACTCCAGTAAAAGCTGGAGTATATTCGATTGATTATACATCACTGAGCTACCAAGTTTGTCCTCAACAAATGAAATATTTACTCAAATCAAGGTTTTCAAGGCTAAAACAAATGACAATTAGAAGCATATTTCATGGGTTATGTTTTTTTTTGTTTTGCTTTCGCACCCACATTTAACCACTTGAGTCATGAATGAACTTCATAGAACAGGCATATCACATGTCTTTTTGATTGTACATAATAAAACTTAATTAACTCTGAGTAAAACGTACTTCATGCACATTCACCTTCAACTCATGGACATGATGATCAAACTAACTGGTTGAAATACACTATCTCTGTACTCATATACCGATTCCAGGTCCCGTATATGCTATTCAGTTCCATTCCAGTACGTGTGAGTGCTTTTATATCAGGAAATACTTATCAGTTACATCTAATCTACATGATCAATGCATGAAAAACTTGAACCGCTTAGGTTGGATGATGACTTTCACTACCACTTATTGACGACTGAATTGAAGACAGTGACAAACAATTCGGGAATCATATTAAAATTCTAAGGAAAGTAACACTTAAAAATTACTTGTATCAAACAACAGATATCTATTCTAGTCTATAAAACAATATAGTAAGAAGTAAGCTACACGCTTAACGGCTATAACTATAACATGGCGAGCTCCGTTACCTTCCAAAATGGATACAAAATGCCGATAGTCGGCTTAGGTACGTATACAAAGTTCTTACTGAAATGCTAAGAGGAAGACGTAGAGTTAATTCATAGTTGTATGGAGTAAAATGTGTCATGAATGTGATGATAATCAATTAGGTACATGGCAAGCGGAAAGTGAAAATGAGCTGGAAACAGCATTGGACGCTGCTCTCGAAGCGGGCTACAGACACGTTGACACGGCATATCTGTACAGCAATGAGCATTTAATTGGTAAGGTTTTAAAGAAATGGATTGACTCTGGTAAAATCAAACGCGAGGACCTATTTATTGTAACAAAAGTACGTGCATCCACATTTCATATTATTAAATTATTATAAACATCAGAAACTTCCTTTTTGCTCCATGTTGAAGCTAAAATAAAACAGTTATGATTTATATATGCGTTCTAGCTCCCACAAATCGGAATGACCCCAGAGAAAGTTCCCCACTTTGTCAAAAAGGCATTGGAAAGTCTTCAGCTTACATACATTGATTTGTACCTCGTTCATGCACCATTCGGAGTTCCGTACGTCGATGATGAAACCCTATTTCCAATGAAGGATGGTAAACTCATTTTGGATTACTCTACGGATTTGACCGCTGTTTGGAAATCTCTGGAAAAGGAAGTTGATGCAGGTAGGGTAAGATCATTGGGCATTTCAAACTTCAATGAAAGCCAAGTTCAAAGAATTGCCAGTATCGCTCGCCATAGACCAATGAATCATCAAATAGAAATCCATGCATACTTCCAAAATAAAAATCTTCGGGAAGTCTGTGAAAAACTTGGTATTACTGTTTGCGCTTATGCTCCTTTTGGAAGTCCAGGACGAAAGGAGTTTTTGAAAGCACGTGGCTGGTAATTTAATATTCTAGATCGCTTTCGATTTATACGCAAGTTGACTGCCTGACATGTTATAGGATGAGGAACATTATACTTTTCATTAAACAATTGATTTAAAGGGGTGATTTCGAAATAAATGGCATTTTGGAAGACCCTGTTGTTGCAAAAATTGGCAAGAAATACGGAAAATCGACTGCACAAGTACTTCTTCGATTTTTGATTCAACAAGGAATCGTTGTGATTCCCAAAAGCACAAATCCAGAAAGGATATTGAAAAATGTTCAGGTAGAGTTTTGAAACATCATGAGAAAAGAAGAACAAACACCAAAATCATTTAATTATAATTTTTTTCCAGATATTTGACTTTGAACTGTCCTTGGAAGAAATGAAAGAGTTGGCTAGTTTAGATCAAGGTGACAAAGGGCGAACCTTCTACTTCATATTTGAAGGGTAACCATTCATTCCTTAATAATCGTCAATGTTTTAACCAACTATCTTATGAAATAACACAATTTGGTTCATTAATTAAGAATGGAGACACATCCGGAATGTCCTTTCAAAAATGAACAGCCATAATCCTGCCTAACTTGCCCGGTGGATGAGGCGAAAAGATTAGATATCCGCAAAAGACTACAACAATACAGCTTTAATAGTGATTCTTGACTTTATTGCGATGTATTTAAATACAAATAAACTGTAGTACCCTTGTAGCATCATTATTACTATTGCTAACTTATGTTCCTAGTATTCTACAATCCATAATGTATGCATCTTTTGCTCACGCATATTGTAAAAACAAAACAAAAAACTCATATACAGCAAATATTAACATTGGTTGATCGGAAAACATTAAAGTAATTCATAAAGAATGGCGTAATCGGTCTAATAGCTAGGGATATTGCATCATTGCATCAACTGGTGTTGAAAGAAACTGCATTTATAAGCATAATTTAAAACTAATGTATCTTTCGACTGTTCAATGACAAATATCGCATAACGATGTAACGTAACATATTATTGTATACCAAAGGAACAGAACTTACATAAACCATAATCAATGACTATTATTTAGTTCATTAAAATGAGCATGAATAGCTATAGGCAAGTAAACATTTAGTACACAAATTTTACTGTCTGCGGGAAGATTAGCAATATTTGTGTTTACAAAACCTCCACAGTTCAACATAGGGATCTTAAAATGAATGTGAATGCGAGTGAATGTGAACAGTATGAATATCTCTTAAGCTTTCGAAAATAGTACGAGTAAGACCATTATATATATATATTTTCGTGAAAATGAAGAATAGAAAGCAGCACTTTCTCCAAATTAATTTTCAATTTTACTAACCAGGTAATCCGGCTTTTTGACGACATTTGTTTAGCAAAGCCCTTTCTTTAAACTGCTTCCTTGCGATTTGCCTAACATATTTCAAAAATTGATCCACATCCATTTTTCCGTTTGTCAAAGCTTCACCAAGATAATAGATAATATCTGCCATCGCTAAATCTTTAACAAAGCTGTCTACAATCTGCCTGTATAATGGTGTTGGTGGAACAATTGCAGAATCAATATCAGGTTCGTTTTCGATTTCTTTAGCGCGATTAATTTCATCTTCTAATTCCCTAGATTCTTTTCTACAAAGCTCCATACTCCGTTCCAAATTTGCCTTTTCCTCATACAAGTCTTTGACCATTCGTTCCAATTTATCACGTCCTTCTTGAAGCTGTTTCCCAGTTCCTCTCATTATTTCTGCACCTAAATACTGGTCGTCCATTCTTCGACGAATCTTTTCTTCAACGGCACTGAGCAAACTGGATCTAACCAAAGAAGGAGCCAACGTTCCCAGAGAGCCTGCATTCGTCGTTACAGGTTGCGGAACTAAATAAGCGTATTAATTAGAACACTAAATTAGAATCATCAAACCAATGACGTAATAAATCGGAACATCTATAATGTTAAAACGCGTGGTGTACCTGGACTACCACCTGGAGGCATTGGCATACTGGGCATAGCTGGGTAAGGTGTTGACACAGGATATGGCGTTCCATATGGAGAAGGCATCACTGGTTGCTGTGGTTGAGGTGTCCCAGGAGGCACCGCATAAACCGGAGGTTGCTCACTGAACGTACAAATGAGCACCTGAATCAGTCCCAGTAAATCAGAGTTGGCACCCGTCCACTCGTGCAAATACGGAAGGTACACTTTCCCATTGTGATCCACATGTCTGGAAACCTTTATTCGCATGTCGGGAGTAGGTTTGACAAATACCATGGGTGCATTTATAGGATGTGTGTCCAGTAACCAAATCACCACTGGAATGTTGTAGCTTGATCCTTTGTAGCGAATTGGGATAGTCCCCGTTAAACTCAATAATGTTTTCTGAGTACCATTGTTAAATACGAAACGGTCAGATATCGGTTTTAGTCCTTTGTACATGCGTATAGCCTCCAGGATGTCCTTCTTAGTTTTATTCACATCTTTATACTGATTGGACTGAAGAATTTGTCGGATGTAGTTGTCGTCTGAAGACATTTTGATTTCAAATCTTGATCGTGTTATTTATCCAATCGAACTTCTCAAAGCACAGATAATTAAAAAGTTATATTTCTGTCCGAATTTTGTTTTGGTGACCAAGATTTTATTCAGATATCACAACCCAAAGCACAGCTGATTGGAGACGGACCCTTCCATCAAAAATCCACATTCAATAGCTTCCAACAGTTAAGATAACAAATTCTAAACCATCAAAGACCTCAATTAAAGCCCATCACACAAGAATATAAATGAATGATATTGATAAAGATTGGTTCTACTTCTAAACACACAAAATATGTATATTATGTATCCCCCTCAAACTTACTGACAATGAGAAGGAGAACTACTGGAACAAGTCAAGTCACATTAATCTGTGTCATCCAGTCACAATGTTTTAATGCATCATCATGCATTTGGGCCGATTATAAATATATCTGTCGTTGTTTGGTCTTCGTCAAAGTTCTGAAAAATACATCTGCACTACGTTTTCTACTTCACTTTATAAGTACACCAGACCAGATACATCAACACTTTGCAACAACAAATACATAAGGAATAGAAAGGATAAGGACATTTGGCATTTCATATGGATGAGTCAACTCTTATGTTGATGTGGATTTGAGAGTATGTGATGAACGAAAAGGATATTTTATACATAATCAGAACATCGCGGGTGTCCATTGTTCATACTATGTGGATGGTCTCCTTCAGCGCGTGTTTATATCATATGGATCATCATGATGTTGTTAAAAACACTTCAGGATCAGCATGCAACTCACAATTGCAGATTGAAGTTTGTTTCAGTGCATTTTTAATACACTCAGCAAAAATTTTGAACATTTTGAAGTTCAGATAAAAAACTTTCTTTAATAATTTTCTCGTCCAAAAGAAAGTGCCGAGCTTGAATTAAAGGTAAGATATCATCCAATATGAAACCATTTTACTTTAGGAATTCGTGTATTTGTTATCTTTTTTTCTTATTGTTTGTTATCCTTTTCAATTTTCAGACATCGGTTCACAAGACGAGAAGAGTAGGCGTGGGAGACTCCGAAACGGAAGTGGAATTTGACTCGACGGAATAATGCTTCCAGCAGTTTGGGCAGTACTTCGGGCCTACGCACCCGTCATTACTTTACCGGCTGCGGCGCTTGTTGGAATCATTGGCTATGCCTTAGAAAACATTATAAGTGATAAGTATACTCCTTACAAAGAAAGCATTGAGGAGCAACGCGAGGAACGATTTTTACAGGAGGTGGGCTCGGGAAAAGTTGATAAGTCGGAGTTGGAGGACAAGAAGTTTGTACCAAAGTCCATTTTCGAACGGAATCTTTCACCGCAGTTGAGAAAAGATGTTGATGATAAGCATCACAAGTAGGGAGATTAATAGTCAAATGTAGGAAATTTATTATTGATTGTTTTTCGTTCAAAGAAAGCAGAGAAATGGCCATGATTTAAGCTCGTAGATGTTTATCTGTTGCCGTTATGATGAATCGAGAAGGTTGGTAAAGTGTAAGTTTATAACCATCTTTTGATAGTATAGCAGTAGTAATTAACTTATATTATAAGTAAGGAAAAGTTTGTGTCTTGGAAAATAGAGTTGTTAAAGAGTTGTAGGAGGAACTCTGTACTTCCGCTTTCACTACATTAAGTTGTAAGTTGAAAATCGTATGGTTTGTTACGTATTTGCTTCTAGTGACGAGGTGATTTATAAAGTACGTTTCAGATCATAGGATAAGGCAAAGACTGTTGTTACTGTAAACAAACTAAGGTGTTGGAAATGAACTGAATTAAATGAATAATGAAATGAAGTGTATATACTTAATGTTTATAGGTCGGTGGTAGCTCAGTTTTGTGCATTCACAACATTGATACATGTAATGTAAGGTGGAATTATACGGCACAACTTAATGATACGCAGTCCTCCTAATTTTTGCAAGCTCTACTTTCTCTTTACTAAAAGTGAAAGCAAAATCTTTCTTGAAAAACTTTTTTGTTCCGTTTATTTCTGCATTTCTATTATGATGCTTTCGATAAAAAAATTCTTTCTTTGCCCCTCCTAAAAAGAAAGACAGTCAAGAGAACACTTTGTCTTATTTCTGCAATTACGTTTATAATGTCAAATGTTTCGTTTCGTAAATTAACTCGCATTTTTGCGCTTTAATTTTTCATTCAACTTAAGCCATCGAAGCTGGCCGCACACTTTTAATAGCTGAAACACATATATTACATATATATGAAAGTATGTAGCAATTATCAACTATAAAGCGATATTTAGTTAGACTATTTGTATTTTTAGCTGTTTAAGCTTTCTTATTCGTCATGTGTCAGAAGACAAAGCAAAAACTTCTAATCATAGTTCCGTAACTTTTCGTATTTGCTTTCTTTTAGGTACATGACTCAAGCCCTAATCATCACTATCACATCATCAGTCCAAAGTCAAGTTATTTTTATGCAAATAAACTCTTTTAAATCTGTGAATTGTATACATGACAGTAGGTATTTAAAAAACGACAAATCCGTCTCGACTTGAGCAAACAAGGAAGAAAGCTAAATTTGCATGAGTGACAGCGCCATATGAACCACTGCCAGTGCTTCAGTTCATGATAATATAGATTTTTCGCGTTCCGTTTCGTACCAACCAAAAGCATCAACATCAACAACCTTCTTCTCTGCAAAAAGAGTAAATGGTTTAGTCACTTACTCTTCTTAAGACCTAGCTAGGGCATGCAGTATATATATAATGCACCAGCATAATACACCACATGCAAACTTATCCAACCAGATGCACCCCAACATAGTACCTAAAGTTATAGCGTAGCGTATGGGATGTGGAATATGGATATACATACATGAATGCATACAGTTTGGTTTTGTGGATTTAGATTAGATTGCATAGTTTTCACATGTTGTAGCATTGCAATAGTATATACAGATGGAACGAATGCATATTTATGTTATTTCCTATTTTTTACCTTTGCATCAAATCATCTTCTATTCGCACTCGCAGCTTTCCTAAGCAGATCTCATTTGTACATCCTCACAGCGAGTAGATTGCAGACTACAAACTGAAGGAAAATGAACATAATTGACAGGAAATAATGCTCAGTTTTCAGATCGTGATCATTCTTCATTGAAGAACGAAGTATACGTGAACCACATTAGAGTATTTGGAGTAGGATTAAATGCTTTGGAAATTGCTTACATATCAAATCGTTGGTGAATCTGGTGTGTACAGCCAACAGTGCCAGTTTTTTATTTTATTGTTTTATTACTCGTCTAAATTCCATTGTGCTACCAGACCACTGTTCTGTTATAACAAAGAAGTGGAATACATTCCATGGATGAGAATTGGGCACAGCAGGAAAACAAAACTATAATTGAACGGAGAAGATTGAAATTGATGCGAATGCAAAAACTAACTTGCAAAAACAACGATATGGGTGAGAATTTAGCATTAAAACGTCATGTTAGCACCTTAATAAATGATGTGTGCATCAATCTACGCTGTAAATTAAATTAGTTCATAGTGTAAAAGCGCGCAGACTATGTCGTATGTGCTGAATTTCGGAGGAGCAATTAGAACAGTAAACCTAAGACGATTTGTCAACTCAGCAATTGGTATAATATTTCTAATTTATAGTTGATTACTTGGTTTGTGACATACGAAACGGTACTCATTGAAAAGAAAGGAAAGAGATTGCATATCATCATCACAATTTTAACGCATCGACTTGCACGAAACCAACGTTATCTATTGTATACGTGTCTAAATTTCTTCTGTCATCAGTGAGCACTGTGAGCAGGCAACATGCATGAATTTCCAGTTCATTAAATTCATTGGGGCTATAACATGATTTTAAATTTGAAGATTTTTTTGTCAACTCAAGATATTCTTGACATTGAATCCCGTATTGACTTTTTGTATACTAAAGTAAACAGTGGTTGTGTTGACTTTGTCACACGTTTTCGTTGAGTATACTGAGTTGATGCTGGTGGCCACGAACGTGACGTGACGGTATTATACTTACATGTGTGTCGTCTGCATAATCTTTATATGATATCGATAGCGTAGCTCAGGTTTGAAATGACAAGAGAAAACACTGAAGTCTGAATCTGAAACGCACCTTCAACCTTCTATAACATAATACTTGGCCAGGCCAAGTTGGCCTTCTTAATGGTTTGTCCCTTTGGCTTGAATGTGCACATGATTGATTACTCTGAGCGAACATTAATGACAATGACTAAAATTTTTGTCTAGTAAGGGAATAACCTCCTTGTACATTATGAAAAGGGTTTACTTTTTAAATTACACTTGCCATTGTTTTGTCGTTTTGGTAGTAGCTCCGTACAAGTAATGTGCTAGTGAGTTATAACTTTAACTTTAACATAACTTTTAAAAAAACAGTTTGGAAAGTAAGTTAGTTAGTTAGAAATTAGATTAGTTATCGGAAACTTTAGAGCAAAAGGTATGTATTCATGAAATTTAAAGTTCATTATGGTGATCTGTATAATATCCTATCATTATCATTACCAACTCACAGTATCTTACATCATTACAAGATTACTTTGAGTGAAAAGCAAAAATCATGTAAGTATGTTACAGCATTACGTTTTTTATAGTCGATACTATGAGATGAGAGACAATGAGGAATATTTTACAGAAGAGTATCAGTAAATGCAGTACAATATTGCTATCATTTCTTGCGGCTCATACTATTACCCATTATTAGTTGTAAATTATATTGTAAGCTCAACATTTGAGCCAGGACAAGACACGAGTGCAAGTGGTTGATTTTGCGTTCTGTCTGCTGTGGCTTTGATTAAGGCGAGATATTATACTATTTTTGGCAGAGTTTCATGGATTAGTACTTCTACATAAGTTTAGAAGCGTACCACTTCATCGAAGGTACATAAGATGTTATAGTTATAGAACAATATAATACGTTTCACACATTGCTGACTTTGTTCTTTGCTTCTTCAGTTATACTGTATAACTTTTAAAGTAGGATTTTAGGGGGAGGATATTTTGTTTTTCACACTAGAATATACTGTTTGCATGCCTCATTGCGTCAGTGTCAAACTAAGCGAGAAATAAATAGCATGTTTTAAACTTAACACTGAAGATAATTGAGCCTTTGTTGGGTACCTGTAATGCAAGCCGTGATGTGCTATGTATTGTATGTCCGTAAAATTTCGTGATTCTCAAACGTATATTTTATTGGAATATACTACATAAGCATGTCAGTATTGTCAATGTCGCTGGCTGGGTACTGCGGTTATTAACATTCCTATCTCTTTGACTAGCACAAAAAATTTTTTTTGCACTGAAATCTATGAACAAACTTAGTCAGAGTTGGACCATTGGAAATGTAAGGTTTAATATTACCTTCAAAAAACATTTTTACCGTAGATGGTAGAAAGAAAAGTTGTCATAAATGTAGTCAGTCTTGCTAAAATAAAACCGTGGCAATTGCTCGTCTTGCATGTTCGTTCATTCAATTAATCTGGGTAAGGGACGACATACTTTAATTGGCTGATTATAGTTTTATAGTAGACTTTGTATTGAATTATGCATAATAGAGACAAAGACGAAATTTGTTAATGGGCTAATTTGATTGTAAATGACACATAGCACAGCGGATGCAGTCTAAACTGCATCCGCATGAACGATAGGGATGGAATTTGGAATTAATCTAATAGGCATTCATAAGCATAGTATGGTAAGTTTATTCAATGATTCTGTGAAAAGTTTTAGACATTCTCTTCACTCACGACGTCAATTCCAATATGGTCATCAACGTAGTGATAGCTTAAGAGAGTTACGTTTAATATGTGTCGTTTTTTGCCAATAAAGATTTAATAATGAATATTCATAATCGGGTTCAGTCAGACCCAGACACGATGTAATTATCATTGAATAAGTTTGGTCGATGAGCTGAGCTGATAGACTATGTGAAATATCTGTGGTCTGTGGCCAGAGCCAGATTTGGGAATGTGCTATGTTCAACGTTAGCCTCTATAAACTCAGATTTAGTGAGTGAGCGTACTTACAATTAAAGGCTTGCATGCCGAATGTATTGCAATTAAGTTACTCATCCTGTAAGCTGATATTGATATTACATACGTCATTCAAAACACAATATATCACTTGTAACCAAAATTGCAAACATGAATTAGCTTTTATATATCACAAATTCTGCAAACGTTAAGTATGCATTAGAGAAACATGGAATAAAAAAGTACAAGCTGGTATCAATATTGCCTGTTTGTATTTGATTTGGCCAAGTATCGTAATAACGGAGAAATCAGAGAAATAGTCAGTTGCTTCTGTTTAAACAAATTAGGGAGACTTTACTTCATAACACAGTATCAAATGCCATGCATGATTACTTAGTTGAATTAGAAGAATCAGAAAGAATCTGGAAAGATGATTAGGTGAGAATCCAGATTAAATCATTCCATAAGCATCGGTACAAGTAAACATGGATACACAAGGTGGCTGGGTAATAGTTAAGACTAGTTTGTAAACGTTTCTGTGCAGTGAGCTGTGCCGAACTTTATATGATTGAGTTTGGAAAGACTTAATTGCTCTTCCGAATTCAGAACTTTTGTATTTAATGCGCATAGTTTTTAGGCACAACTATCGATTCATGAGCTTATTAGAATCTGTAGGATGTAATTGGATTAAACTGATACTGTTTCATGTTTTTATGTTTTGAAATCCAGAAAGCTAAGCTACAACCATAACCTGTCAATTGAAATCGCGTAGACGTGAAACCTGTGTGAAAGCACGGTGTTGTTGAGTCATACAGCAGCATTTTATTAACCGGAACCCTTAATTAATATTAAATTATGAGTGACGGCGAACGAATGCTTCACGCTTCATCAGAAGCAAGTGGAGCACATCATGATGCGAAATGTTCGAATTCAGATTCCATGACTTCAACTTCACCGGGTGGCAATGGCAGCAATAATCCCATTACATCTTCTGCAGGAGTATCTGCCTCCGTACCATCTCAACCTGGTAGCAGTGCTGTCTCCTCAACTTCTTCTACAGTTGTTGGTGCGTCCGCGTCGCAATCTACAAAACATGGTGAAAGCGAACCAACCTGCAACAGCAGTAACGGCAGCAAACGAGAAGAACCCCAGTATGTCATACAAAATATACTTGGATTTTTGGCCATTTATTATTTAGAGTCGTATGTAAAATGGGTCTAATATCAGTTTTCTCTATTGTTTTATTAGCAACAATACTAATTCAGATGTATCGCTGGATACATTTCATACTCCAAGCACATCGCTTCATAGCTTGTCAGTATCAGGCAGCTCCACAAGAATAAACGGAAGTAACGCCCGAAGACTTTCAGACTTTCATAGTGATTTGATTCAGTACCGTCAAGAAGACCAAAAACTGTTTGAAGAGGAGGAAGAAATTGCCAACGAGTTGGCAGCAGTTTCAGCATCCCTTCCCGTCGACTCCAACACCAACGAAGAACCACCTGACTCTCCTAGTGATAACGAAGATGTTGGTGACGAAGCTGGGGCTGATGATCAACAGGAGGAGGAATCGAATAAGAAGTCTCGCATGCAAAAACACAAGCGTCAAAGCTCTGCTGGATCTCAATGTTCCCTTTCATCGAATCCTGAAAATAGTCAGTTCAAAACAGCGGATGCACATAGCAGTGATAGTGATGTTAGTAGGAATAGTGGCACAACGGGTGGGTTCGTATTTGATAGCTGTAGCATTAGCAATAGTGTTTTAGCGAAAGAAGATTTGGACAGAACGTCGTTGCGTTCAGATCATAGTCACAGTGGGGAGCATTTAAATACTTCGGTTGAAAGCGTGGAATTGGGAGGAACTGACGAATCTACGTTGGTGAGAAGGGGCGAGCAATCCCCAAGCTCATCAAAACATGTTTCATCACAAGGCCCAACTTCTTCAATTAAACCTCGTATAAAAAAGAAAATGTGGTATCAGCAAATATTTAGTACTTCGTATAAAACTAGAAGCGGAGATTTTAAGAAAATTTTTAAGGATCTGCCTTCCAAAGAACGTTTAATAGTTGGTGAGTATGTTACAAACATAATAATTAATTTTTATAATTTTTATTAATAATTGTTATCAATGTCAACCGTACCTCTGTTTTCAGATTATTCTTGTGCCCTACAAAAGGAAATTCTTCTTCAAGGAAGAATGTATGTATCTCAAAACTACGTGTCATTTTATGCCAACATTTTTGGATGGGAAACGCAAATTTCAGTTAGTTTCAAGGAAATTGAATCTATTACAAAGGAGAAAACTGCACTTATCATACCAAATGCCATTCAGATCAGCACAATGACTGAAAAGTTTTTCTTCAGTAGCTTTGTCACGCGTGATCAGACTTACGTGATGCTTTTTAAATTGTGGCAGTCAGCCCTCTTGGAAGATGTAAGTCTTGCTGGGGTAATAATTGAATTCTATTTTTAAACTTACAACATACATCACATTTATCATGTAAAGATGCATAATATCTCAATTAGAATTTTGTAATTTTTAGTATAATACAAATTTATTTGTACAGCATATGTCAAAGAAGGAATTGTGGAGACTGGTTCATACATGCTACGGTGAAGAACTGGGCGTTACAAGTGAAGACGAATCGGAAGATGTATTGTGTCCTCCTTTTGTCGCAACTTCCTCTGTGCAAACTCTTATTTCGGATGTGGACGGAATGAAAACAATAGAACTAGACCCTGATGTAAGTTTTAATACTTTCTATTTCCAATTTTGTAACGTTGCTTATATATAACTATTTTGCACCCCACGGAATATTGTAAATCAGAATGTAGCATAACATGGGAAAGTGTAGCTTAGTTTTTGTAGTTTGTTATCTTTAGTTTTAATTAAAATGCCAAACACACATACACACAATACTAATAGGTCCATAAACGAAACTACATTGCATTTTCAATTTATGATATAATTTTATTATTACTCATCCCTCAAAATTGCAGAAGAAACGTATAAAATGTAAACTCTTGAATTGATGTTGTATCAGACATTCAGCATCCACGATTTCGTTGATTATAAAGACCCGTTTAAAATAATGAGAAGTATGCAAGTGTGGCTCACAAACAATGCATCCAATTCTGTCACTTCAATTCCAAGAAAACTTGATATAAACTATGTATGCTTAACTTTTATCTAAGAGAGTGAACTTGACAATTCCTTGAATTCCCCAAAGGCAAAGGTAAAAAGAGTGCATAGTGAAACTTTGTGGAGGTAATGTTTGGAACGCTGGAGGCTAGACGTTCGGAAAAAGAATGAAGTTCTACACTTTGCTTCGGTTAGCTAACACGTAATAACGTACGGATTCCATGAAGAAAGACGAAGAAAGACTTACATTCATGAATGTACTATGTACACCAAACACATACCTATGCATTGTAGTCGTCCTTCTGGGTATTAAACATTAACGAATCAGAATGACTATGACTGACTGAATGTTCTATTAAAGGGACCCATTCCCAGAGTACAATATATAACTCTTCACATGAATTTGTAGGAAGGCACTTTGGTTTGTTTGCATATTTTATTGAAGAGGAAAACGGTCGAAGTTGGAGCTCGTTGGCTTGTTCATACCTCATAATACAGTCTGTCAGTATGTACACTTTTGCATACTAAAATCGCAACTGCATGCTTGCGTTTCATGTAGATTTTTGCAGAAAAAACAAATAGAGCCTATTATTGTTAAAATGTACTTAACTCAAGGACATAGTTACACTAAATGATCCGGTTTTTGGGAGCCCCTTTCAATTAAACCAAACTTCTGACGTAACTCGAAGTTACTTACTCAACTCATCTGGGGGTTTGTGGTTTATGCAAAGTCATTGTGCACAATTACACATTCATATTTCATGAATGGAAACCCTATAATGTGGCATGAACACTTGAATACCATGTTGTGGAGCTGGAGCAGCATCGAAAGCAGCTATAGCACTGAAACTATCATGGTATACATATACATAAATATCTTGACAGTCAAAATACGTCTAATGAACTTTTCGGAAATCCGGACAGTTTTGTTTCTTGGTCCAACAAACATAACAGAGTATGAAAGTGGGGCATCACAAGTCAAAAGTTGAGTTGGCCTAAAGTTTCTCCTTTGTTCAGAGTCTGCTCGCTACTAAGCTGAGTTTGAACAAGTTTTCGTACTGCTATTGATCCATTTTCTATATTTAATTAGTCGTTGATAAATTATAAGTGAGAAGGGGTGTTGTTTAGCTGTTAGCTTGACCAATTCGGAATATTATGGATCCTTGTTTAGGAGACGTGTTGAACACAAAAGGGAAGAGGCAGAGTTATTTCTGGTTTAGGATGCTTAATATGCATGAATGATTACTTAGGAGCAACGAAGCAAATGTAATCATAATGAAACTGGAAGTTCTTTATCCTATCCTGTGTTACGAAACCACTCGTTGTGATGTGATAACATGACCATGAATAATGCCAAGTTATCTTTACTACGTCATTAGAAATAACTACTAGGGTAGTTAGTGGTTTTATGGTATAAGATTCTCATTTCATCGGTTTTATACAAATTGTACACTGTATAGATGGAAAATGAAATTGAAATCCGTTGAT
>JAQGAP010001642.1:0-18740 GCA_034697805.1 Orchesella bifasciata
ATTCTCAATATTCAATCTATTTGTTAGAGTAGCTGCATGGGGCGACGGGTGTCGTCTTCATGATCCATGTACAAGTTTTGTAAACTTGTAGATCTGAGCTGAACTTTGTTTCCTTGCTTGTGACATGACATTTCCAATTTTAGCTAAAAGTACTTTGATGCTTGTAAGCCGTAATACATAATGAACACGTTGTCAGATGTATTTTAAACAAATGTCGAAATTTATAGGGGTTTGTGTCTTTCAGCCCACGCTAAGTAATAGGAGGACTTATTGTGTAGTCACTGCTAGAGCAAACTAATAATTTTAGCATCTCCATTTTCATCAAGTTCAACAGCAACAGCTAAGCTGAAAACGAACAGTCTATATCAAAGCTCCAGAAATCCATAAAAGATTTATGTTGCAGCGATTCCTGTTTCGTAGTTTTGAACTAGTTTACTACTAATAAGTTGTAAGCCCCAAGGCCCAAGGTCTTACTTCAATTCGGAAAACTGCATCTGAATGGAATCCAGTACAACTTTCGACTGGTAGTTGGTGAGGTGGCTGTCTCCTGATTAGACTTCTTCTTGCAGGAAAGTAATGAAACGTAACTTTCCACTAATATATTCACAAAAGGTTGTACTAAAAATACAAGATGAGCTGTTTTTTGCATTTTTCAAAGCTGTATTTGATTCGGATCCCACGCATCCTACAAAAATGTGTAATTTTTAGTAGTCATTATATCTATGGGCATTACAATTACAATACAATTCATATATATTGGGGAAACTTCATTCCATATAGCATTGAAAAAAGCACCCTAATCCCTACGTTATCATCCCCTTTCTAATCTTTTGTATAAAAGTAAATTATATTCTCTTTACGCCCATTTTCCGTAACATCTGTTTTCCGACACGATTTCATCGAATTTACATCAATAGTCAACTTTCCTTTCATGGTAGAAGCTTTTTTTTCTTCCTTTGTACTAAAAAGTTTTGAAAAGTTTAGGAGTGAGAAGAAGACAACAGTTTCAAGTGTCGAAATAATAATGCATGCATGCCTCGTTTTCGATACAACGGAAGGTGTGCTCCATACTCCAATTCATAATAACTGTCTCACTCAATGAAAGCATATGGATTTTTTCTAGTGGTTCAATACAATGAGGACAACTCTTATCTCTCCATTTTTTCTGGATTGGGAAATAAGGCAGCTGATTTTTGTGAATATTATGCGAACAATATTTGCATTTAGTAGTAGAACATGATATAATAATATGGCAATATATGCATAACATGTGTGGGAAAAGGCTTCACAAAAATTTTAAGTTACTTTCGCCGTGTTTGTTAAAACGGATATACAAGAGGATTTTTCTTCACTTCACTTTTCGTGCTTATTTGGACATTGTTGGGAGTTGTGAAGTAGAGAGGAGAAAAGTTGTGGCAGCCTCTTTGCTTCTCCTCTGGCATCTCTTACAGTAACGGTTTTGTGTATGGGGCATCATACTACCAGACTACATGATGTATAGCTAGCCACTATAACATCTTGAACAGACAGGAAATCTCTTAAAAATACTCAAAAGTCGAAGTGTATTGTGCAAATGAGCCCACATCAGCAATTTTTTCTTATTGTTCCTTTTTCTCTTTCTCACAGCACAGCTTCCGGCACTAGGAACTAGGAGCACTTGAATGATAGACATAATATGAAATACTTTGTTACATGTACCAAATTTCTTTCCTTTTTGGCTCCAAAACTGTGTATACTTGAAGCGTTTTCAACTTCAATGTTGCTGAAAACTGGTGCCCATTATGCTTCATGCCACTCATTAGCGTAATGCCATGGGTGTGTAACATGAATTCGCTGCTGACGGTATGAAGCGTACAGTCAGAGGTCATCACAATGACTATGAAAGACTTCATCATGGAATAATATAGCCAATCACAAACCCTTCCGTATATGAATGAGCCTGTAGCTAAAATCGTGTTCACTACTTCTCTGAAAAGATAAATCGTAATCAGTGCTTCTGCCTAGGAGAGGTAGAGATAAAGATTACTTTTTCTATTCATTTCGTTAGAAATTATTTAAGCTGCATTCCTAAGCTTTCTAGGAAATTTTCACGCTAAAATTGGTTGTGAATTTTTCATAAATTATTATCTACGAAATGCATGTATTCAATGCGTTTTCTTTTTACTTTCTCTTTTTTTGTGTATATTTAATTTTACGAAGTATAGTACTTTCCATGATACGAAACGTAAACTCTTCAACGATAAGAATATAAATGTAAACTTAACATGAACAACAACTCGAGGGAATCGAAAAATTGCAACAATCACAAATCCACTACAACTTTATTTGCAAGTTGCAGACCAAAAAGTTCCTTCGATTCGAAGAACAAATCAACGTGCACATCTTTTGTGCAATGGTCTATCATGCATAATGAGAATTGGCATCTGTAAAGAATGAATGAGTTGTGAAGAACGTAATCCGATTTCCAGAAACTAAATTAGAACAATTAAATAGTTTAAGTCCTCTAATTTAAAATTTATGTTTGATGTATTAGGACAATGTCCACCAGTTTGGGATACATTTTTGTGCTGGCCCAATTCAAATCCCAATTCAACTGTGCGTCTGCCGTGTCCAAGAATGTCTGGACACGATATCACGAGTAAGTAACTTTCCATTCCTGCACTTTCTTTATAATGAGACTTCATGAAAGGATAATATGTGTGTCAATGTCAAGACAAAGCAAGTGGGGCGTTACTACATTTTATGTTTCAAAATGACTTTAAGCATCCTACGAATACTGCTATCAAATTGTTGACTTTCTTCGTGTTCGTATCCGACTTAAAGTTTTCAACAAAACCAATATATTCCATTAAGATGTTTTGATGAACTAGTAAAAGTGTTCTTGGCCTTGTTCTTTTATTACGAGAATTGTTTTACTTGTTGAACTAGTTAGAAAATTCAAGTTCTAATAGGGAAAATCTGGCAAGTTAGTTATAGATATAGTATAAAAGCCAATCTGAACCACATAAGTTTATACTTTGATAAAATTATAGTAAATTAAAATCCAATTTAGACATTAAATAATTAAAAACAAGGACGATTAGTATTTGTATTAATTCATATGTATTATGTGTGCCCCAACAATTTGTATAGAATTTGCCTTTCGAATATGTGAAGAAGATGGAACATGGGGGCAAAATCCTAGCAGCAATTCATCCTCTGAATCGGGTTGGACAAGCTATCTCCCTTGCTACAATAACTACACAATCGATCTTTCGAGACGATTGAAGGGCTCCTCCAACTCCACTGAAGAATCCACGGTAAATCAAATTAGGAGTGAATGTCTAACGCAAGCACTTTATGTCCATTTTGGTAGACAATGTGCGAGGCAAATGACAAATTAAAACTTTCCCCATTCTATCTCAGCATTAGATGTCTTAACAAGAGCCTGACTTTAAATTATACAATAAAATGTTTCAGGCAAAATTCAACATCGCTTCTAACACCAGGGTAATTGAAATGGTGGGCCTCGTCGTTTCTGGATTAGCACTGATCCAAGCTCTTATCATATTTGGCCGCTTCAGGTAAGCCTGTCTCACTTTCACTCAAAGTACCTTTTAATTCAAGTTGTACTGATGTACGTGACACTAAGAATGGACTTCTTCGTCATTGGTGAATACTCCTACGTCAATTCTCCATCTCCGGGTCTTAGTGGTTAAGCTCGTTGGAAAATAGAAGAGCAAATAAATCTGCACCCTCACCCAATTGTTCATAAACGCGAAATGCAGTGCATAATGGAGTAAAGTGCTATTTGCATTGTCATTCACTGACAAGTGAAAAGACGCTATGCTAGCAAACACATGTAAGCTTAAAATCAATGAATTTCCCATTTTCTGGCTGAAGTTTTGAAAGACAATACACTATTGACAACATGCAAGCATGGTATATGTATAATTAATAATACTAATCAATTTTCGTTACAAAAGAGTTGGGTGGTGGCACTCGAAATCGCTTGTGCAACTCCATTATACCTCCGTATCATGTGTGGTTGAATAAATATTATGTACAGTTCATCCATGTATTTGTAATTAATCCAATGGTAGAAGTAAGTGCTTAATGTTTTTTATATTATCCAGAAACTTGTGGAACAACCGTACACGGATCCACAAGAACTTGTTTATAGCAATGACGATTCAGGTGTTGGTCCGACTTATCATATACAGCGATCAACATATATCCAGTAATCTACCTTTTGAATGCTACACGTTAGATCGGGTGGTAAGTTTTATTTTATATGTATGATAAAAGTACGCAGTTCCCATGATCTCCTCAGCATAGCTGAAAAGTTGAGATTCCTTAAAATCACTCCGTGCATTGATGTGCTTTTTATTTCGTTTCTACTTTCTACACAATTCCTGAATCTATTCGATATTCATAAAATAACTGAGGTAGTGCGGTTCAAACCAAAGTCTAGTGAAATTCTTTGGTTCAAACCCGCGATATATATCTTATGTTTTCATTGAGCACCTTTACTGCTTCTGGTTTCATACATTAAGACAAGTCTAGACAAATTAGGCTAAAAATGGAAACATTCAAATTAATTATGTGTGTCAATGAGTACCCCATGCGGAAAGCGATAAGAACCACATTGGTAAAACCATTGAAGTTTTGTTTTTATCATTTATGATAAAGTAATATTTCGCAACGCAATCTTTTACGTCGTGAGCCTTGCATCCAATGCCATGAAGCTCTACAATTTTTGTTTTCCTACCAAATCCACTTTTAGAGAAGAAATGTAATCTATCTATTATTGAATGTAATGCATGTTTGTTTCAGTCAGAGTTCACTAGCTGTGTGCTTTCTCCAAAAAATATTCTCGTGATAGACGTGGAGTATCCAATTATTTATGAGTGCATTGACTGATGGATACACTCACAAATAACATTTCCTCTTAGTTTCAATCATATTCGCGTCTTCTTCAAAAACTTATGATAAGTATATTGTTGGGGATGCAAATATGATGGCGTAACATTCAAATCATCTATGTAATGTATCAAATACCATCGACAGTGTAAACGAATGCATTGGAATATATAGTAGGTAGTAGTACGTAATAGGCTTTTATGTAAGGAATCTTTTTAAATAGGCCATGGGAATTATTGCGCTTTAGTGTTTGCAAAGAGAACTGAAACTTAGTTGCACTTTCATGGTTAATATAATTAAAGAGATGAATTTGTTCTTATTGGGTGCGCTGCGAGTTTGCGAACCTTAACAAAAAGTACGGCGCACTTTCCTCGTCTTTTGGAGTTTGTATTAATATATACGGGAGAAAATGGCACTGTTGCATTTCTTAAGCAGAACCAACACATCAATATCAACAGGGAAGGTTTTCTTGTGCCGTTCAAAGCGTGGCTTAAATAAATGAGGAGATTTCATACATTAGGGCCAAGCTTGTAGCTTTTTTTTTTGCTTGAAAGCGTATATTTAAATAAATTAAATTTTGAAATAAGATAAAATATTATACGTCTACAAGAAAAGTTATGTTTGGAAATTATTATTATATTTAGCAAACATGAAAGTACTACAAACTTTGCTGCCTTGTTTGCTGAATGTAGTTTTACAATGTAAAACTGAAGTGAAAGTTGGACGAGTGTTCGAGACGTTGAAAGGGGCATAATGACTCGCCGGCAGCTACAGCTATCCTATCGTTCCTTGTTTAGAAAAGATTTAGCAATTAAAATGGTCAAAACGATGTGCTGCTGCTTAGCACACTGTCGTACGGCTGCAATTAGAAGCTACAGTTTGAAATCTATTATACTTACACTGCCATCGGCAAATTTCGTGACAATGAACATTTACTTCAATAAAACCTTCACACTTCAAAATGACATGTAAATGATGACGTGCTAAGCTAGTATGTAGTACGTAACAGCAATAAATATAATGAGCCCATCATCCTTCATTTCTTTAATTGGATCATTTCCCCCAATAATTTTCTCCATACCCACGGCCTAGGGACACTCAATATTCGACAAACGATGTGTGAATTAAATTGCAAACACGGATTTGTGCAGCTATATTGGCTCAACGTATCAAAAATAAGCTGGCTTAATTGTGACAAGCCTAAACACTAAAATACATCCGAAAAAGCTTTCATCCTGCATTCATTTCAAATTTCAGTTAGTAATTAGGTAAAGCTGAAAAGGCAAACGAGGAGATGAAATTTTAATTACAGGCACATGAGATCAGTGGTATTACCGATAGTGTTACAAAGAGTCACATGTTTCGCTCTTCTCCAGTATTGTTTCATGCTCTACTTGGCTGAGTCACTGATGTAATATGCCTACACATTTATGAGATACATATACCCCTTTGTATTCTGTGAACTGTGTTGTTACGACTATGAAAAGCAGAGTTATGGAAGCTGGAATTCAGCATCCACCATTGTAACCTTGTTATATACGATGGTAGTCGTGCGTATGTAGTATGTAGTTAAGGTTTTTTCTCTGGAAAAAATTGATAACAATTCAGCTCCGCTCAACCGTTCAGTCTCGCTACAGCATCCACAACCTGAGTAAGCTACATATTTAATGTTACTGAAACGCAGATGTTTAGAAAAAGCAAGACGAAGTAAATTGTTGTGTCGCAATTTTATTAAAAGAATTATGGTGGCAGGTCTGTCTACTGTTCTGTATAGCTGGTTTTGCTCAGCTTGCAATTACTAGTCTGACAAGAGCAAAAACATCTTAGAACTCTCATGCAACGCTAAATGACAGACCTGATGGTTTGTAAAAACTTTCAAATCATGAATATTTCACTCGCAGAATTGTTCGCACGGCATAGACTTACTATTAAAATGGTATTTCTAATTAATTCATACGGCGAATAATAAGTAAATTAATATCATATCATAATAGGATTGTATGGTATTGTATTTCACATATATGTAGGTGGATACTTGTGTAGGTATATTTGGTGTACAATAACTGCTGGGGGAGTTCCATGACTTGTCGACCATCAACGGAGACAGTTGCTGATGGTTATATAAAAAGCTGTCCAACTGTTTCAAAGCATAACTGCAACGTGACTTCACTTTTAGTTCATGTTGTAATTGTGTCCCTTTCTCATTTCTAGTGACAATTTCCAGCGATGAAGACAATGATGATGATAATAATACAATGTGATGTTAATTATGTTGACAGGAGTACACTTGCGAGTCGGGGTATACCATCCTGGAGTACGCTAAAACCGCCATGTTCCTGTGGATGTTCATTGAGGGCTTGTACCTCCACAATATGATCACGGTGGCAGTTTTTCAAGAGCATCTCAGTCTTTAGTAAGTGAAGTAGATGACTTGAGATGACAGTCATATGCTATATGTTGTATGTATATAATGATATTAATTTTTTAAGTGTGGCAAAAGCTTTGTATGCAAAAAAGAATGTGTACCTTGTTCCTAGTATCTCCGCTTACACTGTGGTATAAATATGCTTTTCACGGAAGTACATTTCAGCATACAACATAACCAACCACACACTGGGTAATATAATAGTTTTAAAAAGCACCGTGTGAAAGGGCTAGCCATGGTTGAGAATAGTTCCAAGTATTATATGATACAAGAACCCACTACATTTTGGGATGTCACTGCAACGGAGCAGTAATACGCTCTAATTCCTCCTCAAGTGGGAAGAAAGCAGAGGAGTTATAGTGGAGGAGAGGAAAATGGCTTGGTTCACGCATAATACCCTTTACTTTCTCATCAATTTAATACAGTACCAAAACCTTATGTGCTTCTGTATCTTGTGCCTAACGCAAAAAAAATCTGTTTGCTTATATTGGAAAAGGTAAGGAGATACAGAATACAAGACAACGAAACCGATCATCGATGAGTCTAACATGGCCACATAAACCATATCCCAAGTTTCGAGTAATCTTTTTCGTATTATCTCTTACCATGTAACTCCATGCATCTATTGGCACAGTCAGCAATTTGAGATGGGCCTTTAGACAGCGTACTTGATTGGTATATGTACCCTGTCCCTGTTCAAACTGTCATCATCAGTTCTAGTATTGAAAAGGTGTAGGGCACAGTAGTAACATGTCACCTTGGAACGCACGTTGTTAGCGAGTCTTTAGAAAGGTCTGGTTCTGAGTATCAGAGACTTGGAGTTTTGTGGGATAGTTAGTACCTTGCGAATATAAAATTTATATAAAACTTTCCCTGCATGCCAACAAGAAACGGATGTGTTGTGAAGATTAATAATGTAGGAGACTGTAGTCAATTTTATCCATAACAAAGAATCCAAACAACTGTTATGATTTTCACCGTAAGTAACAAAGTAACGTGGAAAAGCTTATACACATGTGTGTCAGAATACCCCAAAGATTTGTGTTGGTTCTTTAGCGATAAGCGACATTTAGTTACGTTGATAGAAATTCCCTAGCTCCCTGCATCAGACAGACAGACAGCATGTTTTCACGATAAATTTTCTCAATTAAGCAGGCATCCTTCTCATAATTGACATTATACATTATATAACATGCAATCAACTATTATATGAGTTCTCGTATGTGTGTATTCAGTCAGGGTAGGTACACAGATCGTTGGTGAATCTTGAGAGCACTCCATTCTCTCATTTTCCTTTTGGTTGGGTTTGCTTGCTGGTTTTTCTCAAGTAAAACAAGTTTGCGTTTTTTGCGAAGGTTGCTCATGAGTTTAATATTTGTGCGTTCAAAAGAAAAATATATGCAACAAAAAGACGACGCTCACAAACACAAGGTGTAGTCGTACTTGCCTCTCAACTAAAAATGCTATCATTGCTTTCCCTGCCAAAACTTTCACTCACACACAGAAGACACAAAAATGGAGCTGTGGTGTTGCCACATAATATGTATACAATAGCTGGCTTTTTGCACGAATCCGAAACCCGTGCTGTGCTGTAAGTGGAGGGTAGGTGCCGTAAATGATGTTATAATATCTATAATTCATATAAATGTTTTAACGTAACTTGAAGTGACAGTGATGTACTTTTTATAGTAACAAAAAATAACATCGTTATAACTTGTAGTAGTTTAGTGATGAAAAGTTCTGGTTTGTTGCTTTCACTGAGAAATCACTCCTAACGAACGCAACAATGTTATGCTGGAACTGGGACAGTAGTTGCGAGTTCCAAAACTGAAAGTTGAATCATTACATCGTTTTTCTTATCAATTGCAGTTTGCTCAAAGAGTATTAATAACTTTCACAAGACTTGTTTGTCCCATTAGGGAACATATAATAATACAGTATATCATTTCATTAATTTGTTGTGACACACAACTCTATAAAAACAAACTCAAATGAAACCCTAAACTTTTTACTTCGCTCATAACCAAAAAATCATGAGGCAATTATGTGGAGATTTCGATTATGGAAACGCAGTAGTTTTTCTCAGGATAAATTCAATACTTCCATAGTTTTATGCTTATGATTAGGTAATTTGAGGAAGCAGTGACATGAAATGTAACGATATTTGCCTTCAAATCAAATCCTTGAATTCACATATTATATGGATCTTTCTTTCGACTTGATGATAGAAAAAAGTCAAGAATACTTTTCTCCGAATAATGTTCATCCACGTCTTATATAGATTCTTTATGGAACAATAATCCCGTATTAACTTTATCTCCGGTGAACAGAACGCATTTTTGTAGCCGAATAAAAAATGTCAGACTGAATGAACGGTGAGTCAAATAAGAACTATAAATGAGCTGTAGCCTTGAATTACATTTATAAAACATTTAGTGGTGATATTTTAGTTATGTGTATA
Source organism: Orchesella bifasciata (assembly GCA_034697805.1). Lineage (NCBI taxonomy): Eukaryota > Metazoa > Arthropoda > Collembola > Entomobryomorpha > Orchesellidae > Orchesella > Orchesella bifasciata. The sequence goes on from JAQGAP010001642.1 coordinate 9,789, forward strand.
TGCATCGAATTGTAAAAGGAAACAGGCTGGAGATGTGCGCATTACTTTCGAAACCCACTCGATACGTATGCTATAAATGTTTTGAGATAAAGGAATTATAGGTAAATACTCGTATTGTAATTTAAAATACGCGTATTAAGTATGCGTCTGTTGAGCGTATTCACAATACAAAAAAAGAAAGAAGTTTTCTTTAGCTCAGCAGGAACTCGATCGTCAAAGCAGCTGAATTCTTCGAGACTCGAGAAATCCTATAATTCGTTTTAATTTCCTCGACTTCATAATTCGTAATCTATTCTATGTGTGTCCTATTTTTGATAAATCTCCCTATGAATCCATTTTTTGTGCATCATATCGTTAGCAAAAAAGGAGGGAGTTGTAGTAAATATAAATAACAAAGGAAAAATCAATGAAGTTGTACTGAACTGAAAATACTGTGTGATGCAATGTGAATCACAAACACGTTAAAATATGTAGATGTGTAGAGTTTACTGCTACATGATTTGCGTTTCCTTCCCACTTGCATTCCTTATCCAAAGGATAAAGATCAAAATCGGTCACGTATTCATAAAAATTCAACTCGTTTCACCTCTCACCTCGTTGCTTTCCTGGGATTATGAAATTCCTGTTGGAATATGATGCTTAAACACAAGAAAAATATAATACCAAAGGATGAGTAATAATATAGGATGGGTAGCAGCATTCATACATCAAACGCGGACGGATATTCACTGCTGCATTACCTTCACGGTGAAGGCTTCACCTATTGATGCGTGTACGTTTCTGCTTTATCAGTAGCAACACTCGTGGAATAAGAATGTTTCATCTACAAGCCAGGCAGGACCTGCTCTACATGATCTACATGATAAGATACCCAAGTGCATATTACACGGAGTCTGTTCTGCAAAATGAAATTGCGGTTTACTTTCACTACAACCATGCAGCCCCATTCCTTTGTCAACACTCCTCACATCCTCAAAATCTGATGATAATTTTTTCATCAAGTCATTTTCACTTTCAGAATTCGCTTTCACTCATTCACTTTCACTTATGCTACACACCTATCGATCACTAACAACGTTAAACCATCAGCGTAGTTTTTCAGAGTCAATATATATTTTATGTTATGCTTATGTACAGCGTTTACTACCTCATTGGCTGGGGCGTCCCAATAGTCTTGACTTCGATATGGGCGGTTATGACAGCCAGCGAGTTTCATGGAGTGTGTTGCTGGTCGGGCTACAACTTTTCCTCAACTTACATGGTATTGGAGGGACCTCGGCTCGTTGTCATTTTTGTAAGTCTTTTTTCTACTTCCTCTCTGTAACAGCGTTTTTTTGTACGTGCCTATTTCATTACTTCAACCTTTCCTTTTGTTTGTTCACCCTGTCTTGCTCCTTGTACCGTGTAATCTGTAGCTCATAATAGCTAATTTGTCAAAGGTACATAATGTGGGCATCATTTACTTTCATCTCATATTTTCATCTGAAAATGTATATATTGCAAGAAAAAGATTTAAAATGTATCTGTAAGGCGGTTTTTATAGCAGTTTCTGAACAAAGGAAGGTAATCTTGTTAAAGAATAATTAAAGAGATGAGGAAGAACACCTATGTGTGCTTGTATCAACACCAATCCCTTCATATTCCTGACTAGACTAGAATCTATCTCGGGAGTATTACTGTACGAGAAAATAAAGCCTGACCTTTGCCTTTTTGGTGTCAGCATCTTCACTATCGTGGTATACAAGCAGGTAAATGGCTGATTGCAAATAGTGGTTTCTTTGAAAATGAAAATCTTCGCAAACTAGCAACTTTTCTTCAGTCGTTGCTGTAGGGCACAATAATCAGCAACCTAGTTGTTAGTCAGCAGTCTGAAGATGAAATCCACAATTGTGTGGCGTGATAAAAGCTTCAATAAAGCACCTACGCTTGTTAGTTCTACCTATATACACTGCAGTCAATGAAAGTAGTAGGTGTAAAGTTTCCCCGTTTTTCATTATATTACTACTAAACCAAAGACCCAAATACTACACATTTAACACCATACCACACATGGATTTTCACCCGGTTGTGTTGTGTAGGTTGTAAAAACAACACTAGATTCGCATGGAATATTTTATTCGTCTGATTTTCAGTCCGCATAAATCCATTAATATGCATAAATTGAAAGCATTCACGTGAGCTCTCTTGTCTTCTTAAGAGGAATCCTGAGGGAAATTGATTTCCTGTCTTAATCCAAATCTCGATTTCGCACTTAACACATGTTTTCAGGCTATACGCTCTTCCGTCACCACTTCCACAAAAGTGCTTTATTGATTCGTGCGAGCTCAAAACAAATCTTTTGTTACGGCAGGATTTGCACCTTGAAAGAAGCCAAAAGTTAAAATAGGTCGGTACGGTCGCGACTCACATAACATAATTAGGTTTTCAGCTTCAATAGTCACATTTTTGTTTAGTGTCGGTGATGATGATGTAAGATTTTTTCACGGCATCAATTAAACTAGGTGGTTTTTTCTGTCAGCTTTCTTGTCATGTTTCCACTATTGTTTGTGAACCTAGACCTTTTGTTCTACTTTCAGCTCAACCTTCTATTTCTCCTCAATATAATGAGGGTTCTCGTGACAAAACTGAGAGAAAGCAATTCAACCGAAGCGCAGCAAGTCAGGTAATGAGCTCTTTCAAGTTTCCCTTCTCAAAATAATATTGTTTTCATGATTTTTCCACAAATATTTACGTTACATAAATTTGTATGTATACGAAGTTTCAACAAATTGTGAAATTTCATCTATTTATCCCAATGATTTTCTCTGAGCACATGAAAGAAACGTGGGTACACATAGCCAGCAGCGATGGCAGTTGATTTCACAAACAAGTAACTTTGTTTCCATTTGGCTCTGAAACAGAGAGTTTTTTGGTGGGTGAAAGTGAAAACGGAGACAAGCTATGTTGAATACAAGCTTTTATTTTTCCTGTTGGAAAGTTTAATTCAAGGCACAATTTTCTATGCAATGTGATAGCCACAACCTGTACATTATAAATTCAATTTCTGTAACATAACTGTTACAACTAAACTAGTTAAAGAATTACAATAAGTTTTACTGAGCCAGCTGCTGACATGCCTATTCATTATGTTCGTTGCGTGTATCTTTATGAATAGATTCATGTGGATTTTGTGACCCTAAAATATACATTGCGTACATTTATTTGATTGTCAAGTTTTCTTTGCTTTCACGTCTGGGATGAAATGACTTTTCATACTGAATATACGAACTGGGAACAAATATTTGAACTCTTACAAATAGCTGCTAACTGGGATTGAATCATTTGTTGTTGTTTAAAACACTCATTTGTGAATAGCAAATTGACATTTCCATCCTGTTATTCAATTGTAGAAAAGCTGTTCGAGCTGCGATTGTACTATTGCCCCTGTTGGGCATCACCAACTTTATCCAGATGGTGCATTCACCAATAGAAAAGTCACCGACAGAATTTGCCATCTGGTCCTATGGAACCGCGTTCTTATCCACCTTCCAAGGATTTTTCTGTTCTCTCATTTACTGCTTTTTGAATGGGGAGGTAAATGACGTGCTTTTAAAATTATATGGACTTTGGTTCGCGAGGCATACCATGAAATGAAATAATGTGACACGTAACGAAAATTGGGAGAAAGTTACATTACAACAAACAAACCAAATTTATAGCCGTGCCTGTTTGATCCGCAGGTACAACTCCAAATTCGGCGTTACTTTAGGGCAAACAGACATAGAAAATCTGCCGGTCCCAGACGCAAAAGTTTTGCGCCCGGAGCATCCATGATGAATCACATAAACACAACGGTGAAGAAAGGTGACGATGGTGGAGGCTGCAAACAATCTGCTTCAAGATTGGAAATGCAGCTCCAAGGCAGAGTTAATGTAAAGGAAACAGAGGACGGAGGGCGATCTAACGACACCAATAGCCACAGCAAAGGAGGAATCGATCCTTTCTTCGAACACTGGGACGAGGCAGAGCTTTCGTCTCATAATAATGTTATTATTGAGCTCGTTGAAGTTCCTCATAACGTCATGCAAGGTAATGGTAGAAGTCATATGGGGATAACTCATTCCAGCTCAATAGACGTCCATGGGAAAAATGTTAGCTCGAGTGGGACGTCTACTGGAGTGCAAAATCCGAGTAGTAAGTCGAATGACAACGTTTCCCATGCCAAGGACCTCATGGTAAATAGTGAGAATGAGAGTGTCAGATGACAAAAGGAGAAAGTAAGTAGTCGTTACGGATTTAAAAAAGGTGGCAAGCTAGAATCCAGCCGTAAACTAGCTGAGGATGGCTCCGAAAACATTTTTCAGATAGATGATGAAACCGATATTGAGTCTGACTTTGAGTGAAAGTGTGCTGTACCGTACTAACTTGATTTGCACGTGAGAAAGATTGGCTTCTTGTGAGTCAGGAGTAATAAATACGATGCTATTCATGATAGTTTAATAATTGACAGGAAATGTAGAATATAGTTTTGCCAATTGAGTAGAGATTTATTATAAGAAAGGCCGAATCGGGAGAGAGTGTAATTTAGGTGATGTTGGTTTGCTAGCTGAGCTCTCTCTGCTTGGATCATATCATCATCATCATGGTCATGAGAATTATAGGTACATAAGAACATACGATTGGATTTGGTATACATCAAGAAGATGACCGCATTCCAAAGATGTGACTAATTATATTACGTGTTAAAATGCCTAATTACAATGACGGATGGGAGCAATGACATACGTCACTCAGGGTAAATGGATTGCGTGGGTGATGCCACAAATTCCTTCCTTCCGGAGCAACATTTGCATGAGTAACTTACTTCCAAGCACGTGATGCACAAAATAAACAGAAACAACGGGACTCATTCATACTTTTTTGTCCAGAAGGACTTTTTGTACATCTTTTAACACACTAAAGTTTGCATTATAAATATTTATTCACTAATTTATAGCGTCTTTACTTTACGCATGTGGAGGAGTCGTGTGTGGGTGTAAATAAAAAAACAGGTGTGCAGTCTCCATAATGCATGTAGATTGTACATGAAACTTTTAACCAAATATAAATATTTAAAAAGTAATATTTAAAATTTGCATAAATAAAATTCCATGTTAGGCCAGCTAACCTTAATTTGATCTCGCATGAAGTATTGTCTAGTCCATAATTAATTTAGCGTGGGTGCTGATCGAAAACCTGACCTTTAGTTATTTATACGGAAGTGAACTTTCTCGGTTAAGTTATCTCTAATAAATTGTTGTTCTGAGCTTCCAATTGAGCTAATTTTATTAGCATGGAAAACCAAATACTATTCATACTAATAAGAGCAACTGTATTAATAAGCAAAGAACCTATACGTTTAGCTTTAAAAGTGATTATCAGATACTTTTGTTTTATGGTTCTAAATATGACTACATGTATGAACGTTAACCTTACGTAAGAATTATCTTGTAAGATGAGTACACACAATATACATCGAATTGACAAAAAGAACATAATTCTAAGTTTTGAAATAATAAATGAGAATGTTTATCAAGAAACAATGTATGATTGCAAGGTACTAACTAATACTGTTACAGTTAAAATAAATGTATGCGGAAACATTATTCTCAGAAGTTTGGGATGGGGACAGAACAGTGAGTTTATTTTTTGACATTTTAGAAGGCGTGTGGGGTATTACGAGAATTTAAAAATTGTTCGTTAGGTCTCATATTCTGTGCTTAACAATTTTGAATGAGTATGTTGGTAAACCTCCAATCCAACATCAAGACGGGATTTTTAGCATACATCATCAATTCCAGCGTTGTCTGATTTGTCACACTCTGTCAAATAATTTCCAGCAAATTCGGAATGTCGAATGCCCAAGCTGAACGCAGGAGGTTGTCGATACACTCTGGATGAAGATTCAATCACGTTGTAGGACGCTGGACCAGCACCGCAGCTTTGAGATTTAAGGTCCTTCCATCTTCCTTTAATAGTTACTTCGCCCCCCTTAAATTTAATGATGTCCGGACTTCCAATGTCATAAATGGGACCAGGAGATTGACTCAGTTTTTCGACTCCAATGCCACGGCCCTTTCTGTACAAAATTGAGCAAAATGCAGATTTTAGATGACAAATATGTGCATAATTAATGAAAAAGTTTTTGTACTCACATTGAAACCTCGCCAGCGGCACATTTATCAGGAATTCTCGGTCCCAGACAAGGCGGAAGTAGGTAAATAGGTCCCGGGGAAGCCTTTCCTAGTTCAATGACTTTGGTTCTGAAAGAGAGTGGGAAGGCTGGTGCTTTGTTGCGATTGCAGTTGATGTCTGGATAGTAGGCCGCTGGTCCTGGAGTTGTTGTTTGGAAATCTGAGTTCAAAAAACAGCCGAAATTAAGAGTCTAAACATCAAATTAATTGAGGATGGACTTGTAAAGAAATTTTGGATTAGTTAACGTACCAATAGATTTATACTTCGGTCTTATACTGTATGCTGGTGACCCATCTGGACCCTTAGCTGTCATTCCCTTTGGTATCAAGTAAATAGGTCCTGGATTATTGGATGCTTTTTGAACGAGTGTGGATCCCAGTTTAAGACCCAAACTGTAGGCTGGATTCCGCTTCCTGGTTTCATCATGGCCTACGTAACCAACCGTCGGAGGTAGATTGACGGCGGCTGGACCAGGTCCTCTCATCAGTGACAATGCAGCGCGTCTGTCTGTGGAATTTCTACCCATCTTGATAGTTTTTCGAAGGTATTGGGAAAAGATTGTTTAAAAAAGTGTTGAAAAGTGTGGGGGGAGAGAGAGAAATCTGTTTTGCAAGAGTGAAAAACTGAAATACCTTATATGCTATCCTAACCTAATAAATGCGTTTCTGGAGACAGAAATGACGTGACGAATACACTTTTCTGATCTCCAGGCAGAAATTGGACAGATGAAACTCATCGCGAAGTAATTGAATGGATCGAAAAGCAACCATAGTAACCTTAATGTCTGATCTTGATCATGCCCCTTAGGTTCAGTTGGGTCTAGCTATCTCTTCACTTTCCTCACTCGAGAATGAAACGAATATCTGGGTGGCAGTAGTCCATCGGACACAATTTGATGCAATGTAAATTCAAAGAATATAGCCTGTGCTAAATATAGGCTCATGAAACCCGAGTTCACTGTGCCCCAAAATTCTAGAATTTTGCTTATAGAAATAGCATGCATACACAAACAAATACAAACACAAAGGATACAAAGCATTTGAAGCCCAATCATTTTACATGCTAACCGCTATTCATTTATACCAAGAACGATTAGACATAAGCTACGTTGAAACAATTGGAGAATTACCCTACCAAACAAGAGATTTCCACAAATTAATCTCATTCGATGGAACTAAATTCGTCGTAAATATTTTTGGAATGGCAAGCAGGATTATTTTTGGTTACTACATCATACCTACATTCTAAAAGCTACAAAATGAATTCATGATCATCTCCATTGGAATCCTTCTTATGCATCATAGATCACATGGAATGTGCATACTTTATCTCATATCTCTGAACAATGACGATATGAAATTCCTATTTCGGTGTCCCTGGATGTTTCTAGTATTCATATCCAGAATGTATAAAAGCATTATTAGTTTCTCCTCATAAACCATGCAGAAAATCTTTAAAATTTGTAATACATATACATGTACAGCATATCCCAAACAATGGTAGCGTAAATCCAACGTGGTGGGACAACAGTATATGATCTTCAAGTTTTAAGCCAGCAAATAAAACGACTTATGACTATGGAGCAATAAGCCGGCTAACAAAGCTGAGTATCATTAAAATTTTAATGGTTGAAAAGGAATATTACTAACTGCAATAATACGGCCAGGATTTCTTGGAAGAATTGAATGTATATTATTTTTTACTCCTCAAAAGCGTCCCCTAAGTGTCCATGTCCAGCTGGTTTAATGAGTATTGTAGCAGTACTAAATCAGTACAGTGCCCATTATGAAAGAATGATAAATTCAACAAACAATCATGTTAGTCGGCCTGCACTCGTCTCCCCCTTCTTCCTATTTCCGATGAAGCCAAAAATGGCAAACTTGTGATTGGTCATGGAACACTAGCTCATATTCATCTCGGTTTTTTGTACCACCATGCAGCATTCGAAAATTGCGAAACATTTAAAGTCTTCAGCGACAGCTTGTCAACGTGACACCAGTTGACCATTCTGCTTCTAGGCCAGTTATCTCAACACATGCAACTCCAACTCGCCAGTTTTTACGCGTTCATCCTTTTCATGTTTGAAGTAGAAAAGGTTCAAGCAGCTGCTTATATAAGTATATTCAAAAGGGGTTGGATGGATATGGTATCACTTTCGCATAATACATGGTTCCTTTTTTCTTGGACCGTTTCACATCCAAATCTTCTGGAAAACCGTTTTCCGTCCCACTTTATCCATAAGCTCAACTCAACACGTTATGAGATTATACAAAACCATGATAGCATAGTGTTTAACAAGCATCCCTGTTTTTTTTTGCATGACTGACTGGTGGTCATTGATGAAATGGTAAGGTTTGCTTGCACCATTGTGATTGTGACTAGTCGTTGGATTGGATAACAAGAAAAGTACAACGCAAAAAAGACTTAACAATATGATGAAATGGAATCATAAAAAGTTCCCTTTCTCTTGAGCGAGTGAATGCGAACGGTTGTTATGTTCTGTTTACAGCCACTATTGACTATACAGATAGTCATAAAAAAATCTTTGTGAATGAAGAGAACGTATTTACCTTCGCCTTGATCATCATCTTCAACTGGCCAACCGTAACGGAGAAAAAGTTTAGCAGGGTTATGGTATACAACAACGTTCTTTCGATCCTGTGAATTTTTGCGAACCTTTAAACTTTTTGCACAAACCCAAACCAGCGTCTGTCTGGAGATACATTCTTTCTCTGTATT
>JAQGAP010001643.1:0-18739 GCA_034697805.1 Orchesella bifasciata
TTCATTTTTGACCCTGCCAATCCATTTCAGGACTTTTTAGAGGGTCAGGAACCAAACTCGATTGCACAGCTTAACATATTCGCTCGCACAACTTGTAGTAGGCTCGACCGAATTCAAAACGGAAAATATCGGAATGATTTTATTCAGAAGCTATTTGAACCTCTTCCGACACAGAGACAGACAGTGTCAGTCGTCAACCCAGTTCCGATAGACTATTTGGTTTCCTCCGTTCATCCATATGGTGGAACAATTTGCAAGCTAATAATTAGAAAGAAGCATAACATCCGGAATGCCATGGAAGAAGTGAAAGAGAAATTGCTAGCCGTCCTTCTTTCAACTGTAGAAGGAAATCTTGGAACCGTTTCAGTACTGGATGTTGAAACTGCGGTGTCTTCCTTTATTGCTAAACAATGGGCAATCCCAGGAAATACGGCATCCTGTGCTAAAAAACACAAGGCAGCTCATGTTACGGTACAAATGCCGTATGAGATCAAGTTATCCAATCAGAAGGTCAGGCGTTATGCAATTTATGTTAGCATGAATTGGGGGTAGGAAGAAAGGAACTTCTTATTATTTTCAGTGTACTGGGGCCAGCTCAAAGTCCAATTTGTCACATTTTTTTATTTTCAAAACTGTATACTTATGATTATACGGTACACTACATGCATCTTGACTTTAAATCATTATGCTTAGGATAACTTATATGCTTTGAATTGTATTTTAATGGTGTAAATTGAGAATTAAGTTTGATAGTTTGAACTTTTATTGAAATCTTTGTACTTATAAAACTTGTATTATTGGTAATACCAGGAAAACTGTCGTCGAATTTTATTATAAAATTTAAATAGTTGGAGTACTAAAATATGTAATGACTAGTAAACCTAAAATACTAACGTTACAAACATATGTATTTAAAATTTTCATCAAAAAAAATCATTAGCCTAAAAAATAGCTGATAATGACTATAATTATTCCTACTTACAACATCCACTCCACATTAAAAGTTGAAGGAGCGAACACACTTTTTAAAAAGCAATATAACAAATGCCATAAATCTCTAAACCAATTTGGTTTCCGACTCATGCTCAAGTTAACTGAATGTCCCACATCGTGAATTACATATGGAATTCGAATCATCAAATCATTTTCGTTATTATGTCTATCCAAATCGGATGTTTCTGAAATAGCTAGATATTACCTATTTTTCAAGAAATGAGAAACTGCTCCTTCAATATTATACACGCATTTCCTTTCACAGTTGAATGAACCACGGTGAGCAGGTTCTTTTCAGTACCATAACCGCATGTTTCCTTCTGTAATCTTTGCACTTGTCCCAAATGTTCAATTTGTCATAGTTAGATTTACAAGGCACATCAAATGAGGCTAAAACGATTTTCGGAAGCAACACATCAGCTCGCCCGTCAAACATTGGGTCAAACAGTTCTTGAATAAATTTAATAAATAATTTTTGTATAGAACACTGCGAGTTTCACGCGCAAATTTATTCAATTTTTCAAAAACACTGTCAGACTTGTCTTCCAAAAAGTTCAGGGACGGATTTTCGAGTGCCGAACCAAAGTGTCAGTAAAACTATCTTGGGCCTTCATGAATACAATTAAATCCTTGAAAAAACTGAGATTATAAAAGAAGGCAAAATTCTCGTCTTGTCCCATTCTTGCAATAACATCGTTTTTTTTATTTCCCCTGAGATTCGTTGTTGGAAGCATATCAGCAGTAATGTCATTTCGAAATAAAAATTTCAAGCTGCGATCTGATCTTGTGTAGACACCACGTCAACTTCATTATTTTAAAGATTTCAGAAATTATTTGTCGGTGTTAGGTTATTAATTAACAATTAGTTGACTACTATTTGCAGTAATCTGTAAGTCTCAACAATATTGGGAAATCTGAAATTCAAAGTATGAAGAGATACTGTGTGAATCAGAAAGCTTGTTTTAGTTTTTTATTAGGAATATTGTTGTTAAAACTTAAATGTTGTCGTGATGCTATAAAATTAATGTTATAAATGTTAATCATCCTATAAATATTTTCTTGTGTAAGTATGTATAAATAAATAGAAAATGGGATTGACTGATTCCTGCATAAAAATGCAATTAGAATGCTGAAATCCATTTTTTTTCCAGATATATAATATGCCTTGAGTTCAAGCATGTACCTGACTTTTCACAATTCGAAATTCAGGACTCAAAAGCATCCATAACCATAAATCAAATATATAACTCATGTGTAACTCCATTTTTATGGTATCTACGTGTAATTTTGGCTCATGGAATGCCTATGCATTTACTTCAGCTCGTTATCTTATCTAATCTTACAGAACTTTTAAAACTACAAATTGGGTAAATACGTAGTTGACAAGTTGACAGGTTTGTAGATAAATGGTGTGAAAACGTTTAAAAACGTTTTAAACATGTATATTTCATTACAAAATTTTAATGCGAAACTGAAGGTCACGTTTAATTGTTCTTCATTAATTTATATTGCACATTAGGCCTTGGTGAACGAAGAGCATGAATGCTATATTACCATAACTAAATCTGATTTAAAGCTAACCAGATAGCAATTTAAATTCAAGTCGTAAAATTAAATTAGTTTAATTAATTGTGGTAGAGATGTAGTGAAAAATAAGACGTGGTGAGATTCCCTGAATAAAGTAGAAGGAGTGAGAATGCCTTCGAACAACCGTGGAGGTGGGCGTGCCCCATACCGACCCCCACGGGGAAGGGGCAGACAAGGACCTGGAAGAAACGGAACACCAGCGTTCGCAGACGTGGCACAAATGGTTGTTGCAGCTGCCGGCGTCATCACAAGTTTAAGTAAGAGTTCTACTTAACTTATTACCTCAACATCTTGTGATTTAAATTTATTATAAACCCTGTTTCAGTAAACGCAGTGAGTGATTACAGCCGTCGTCAACAAGCGGAAACGCAACAAAATTCAGAAAACCCAGGACAACGTGACGATGGTGCTTTAAAATGCATGATCTGTAAACTCAGCGGTTCTCAACTAAGAAACCTTGGAGTGGAAATCGTGGCTACTCCCTGTGGTCATGTGTACTGTCGGGTTTGTGTTGTTCAAGCGTTGAGAGATAAACCAGAGTGCCCGAACTGTAGAAAGAAAATTTCTATACAACAACTAAATACACTTCATATCTGAATAACAAAGTAATGCGTTAAATCATTTTCATCAGCAGTCCGGCCAGTGTTAGAAAAAAATGTTTTTGGATAAAATATATTTATCAAATGTCTTTGTAATATGATTTATATGAGTGAAATAAATAAGTAACATAGAACGACGTATAAAACAATTAACTGCATTCAATTTACGTACAAACAATTCTTGGAAGGATTAACCAAGATAAGAGTATACCACATAACCACTTCCTGTTTTTTACTCATACGAATTTCAACTCAGTCATTTTCAGTCATTTTCATTTCAATTATTGAACTAGGTTATGGATGTCACAGGGCATAAAGATGTCGTTAAGTTTTGATGTATCAGCGTTATCAATTTATTTGTCATGTACAGAAACATTTTCATTTCCATGACGAAATCACTTGTAAATGTCAATGAGTATTTTTCTTGGCGGATGTGCAATTATGAGCAAAGGGATTGAAGAAATGAAATGAAAAACATCAAGATGTTTGTAAAAATACATAGTAAAGCCAGAGTGTTTTACAAAGTTACTGCAAAAAAACTTGAGTAAAACCACATCAACCGCAATTAACCAAAATTTCATGCTGAACAATAAAAAGGGTTGTTGGAAATCTAAATCGTTTCCTAGTTAACCCAGATTTATCATTGATTCCAGAAAATACAGAAGGAAATAAGAGTTTGCAATTATTATTTCATGGGCGTTGTGGTAAAGTTTTACATTAAAAACGTGTTCAAAAACCTTTGTACTAGCAGTCGTCAGTCATCCTGTGCGACAAGAAATAATCAAATTCCTTACGTTTCTTTCCTTGCTATTTTCAGCTAGATTCTATCCAACGGTAAAGTTTTAATTAATTAAGTATTAAGTTATCATTGTGAAGTGCTTCGTTAATCACACTTTTAAATACTTTGAATTCAAGAAAATCGATAATAAAATAAATATAATAAATAGTATTTTTTGAAAGTCAAGTCAAGTGCTCAAGGTTTCCTAGCAAAGCATTCTGAGGTATGAAAATAAGAAAGACGAAATTAATCGTTGCATAGAATTTCGACAACAGTGGTGATAGCAGTAGATCGAGATCGTTTGATAAGTAAAACTGAGCAAAGTTGATCCAAGGAGTCCCTTGAGTATTCCTACAATAGCCCAAACGTTGTATTACAAAATCGCAGTAATTGGAAAGCATCGTTGTTAGTTTAAAACTCACGTTGATAAGGTGCTCTCTGAGGCTCATGAATAGGGCATCTGAGGTGTATAGAACTGGTGTCAACACAAATTTGCAAAGGAGTATTTTGACGCACCACGAGTATCCAGAAACCAAACGTGCGGTTTCGCAAAATACCCAACGCTGGAGTCGTGCATACTGCAAATTATTTAGCAAATATTAAAAACTGTACTATTCACTATTAGGAAGGTGACTCTAATTAATAAGACATTATAAGCCACCTGGTGAGTGATCCTTGAATACAGATACACAGCGATAAGTGTTTTAATAAGGAATCTTAACACGAATCCAGCAACCGTGTATTCTCCAATTATCCAATAATGAATTAAAATTACAAAACCAATTATTATAGTTCTGATTGACGTCACTCCTTCGTTGATTTCTTTTGACAAGTCGCTAACATCATCGAACCATTCGATTAAAGTCTCGTCAATGTAGTTCTGATTTTCAGAAGTACATTGATTCTCATGTTTCACAGTGTCTTTCAGATCAGCCATTCCCGTTTAGTGATAGAAGCAGACACATCCGTGAGGCTGAAGGATCTGCAAACGACTGTGATTTGAATGAAATCTAGCTGGATAATCAAGCAAGCAGTATACAGTTTAGAATAATTTGCGATAAACTGAGTATGTAATTCCAGCAGCTCAAATGCTCTTAGTTAACTTTCCGGTGGAAGACAGAAACATGCATCTATCAGGTTTACACTTCATCTCATGCATCTTATGATATCGCCAATTGGCAAAAATTATGTGCTCAATAGCTTACCAATTTTTACATCACAACACTTTTATTTATTTTCACGACCGGACACAGTTTCGTAGCAGCTATCCCGTTACGTTATGCAAAAGTTATGGTAAATATGAACACATCATTCTAGCCGTAACTTTTATTCTATCATTGTTTTTAATATTCGAATTATATTGAATTACGTTCTACATGAAAATAACGGATGCAACTCACGTCAGAGCTCCTCATTCGTCAATCGAAAATGGACTCCTATCCACAACCAACATTTTTATTTTTTATAAACAATTTTACTAACAGCAAAACGTCGTGTAATGTATCTGCAAATAGCAAATGAGTTGTAATTGAGTAATAGACGTGTTAAACGAAAGTTTTGAAAATAACAATCTATCCTGCTTTTAAAGTTCAACTGCTTCTTACAGTGCGCTAATAATACGTAATATTAAAAACCATATTAAATCACGCTTCCTTCAAATTTAAAAAAAGAATCGAACGCAAGATTAGCTGTTTAATGTAACCACTGGTTGCTGGTGTAATACCAGGCAAATACATTTTTGACTAAAATCATATGATATTAAAATACTAGTTGATGGCTTAAATTTCATAGTTAGTATGATTGACAGACGACAAAAGCATTTCGAAAACTGTGAGCTCGTCTCCTCAACAGACAATATTATTGATAAATAATATTATGATTGTTACGTGATGCATACGACTTTGACTGTTTATCATCATTGGGGGACATACACAATGGGTAAAGGGACTAAAGACCCGAAAGCTGTGATGGATTCAAAATTAGGGCAGCATTGTTTCTCCAATTTTATAGCAAATGAAATACAGTACAGAAATTCGCAACGTTGTATCTCTGCAGAGTTCTACAGTCAAAAGTTTTTTTTACATAATGTATATTAGTTTCCAACAATAATCCGACTATTATGCAGTCACTAATCTGATTAGTAATGGGAAAATTCACACAAATAAGTAAAGTTAGAGTATATTACAAGTACGCATAAATAAAGATAAGGCTGGAAAATATCAATTACTGGCCTAATCGTGAGTATTAATTAAAACATCACGATTACGGAAAATTGTTATCTACTAACTTGAACAGTGATACACACCTACTGAATTACCTATTTTAAAAATATTGATTTGAACTCTATTGTCCGTGAACTTAACCTTCTTTTTTTAACTACTCATCATTGAGTTTCAGAAAAGTAAACGAATCTTGTGTCAGGCCAAATTATCTTGTCCGTTACAATGAAATTTATTTGTTGCAAACAGTTCATTGCGTATTATTCGAAGAGATTATTGAAAACTCATGCCAACGGCAACTTGTTTGGCCCATAGTACGAGAACTTTTGTGTTTTTACCTGGTGCTCGCATCTTTATCGAGTAGAGTTTGCCTGTGAAGGAATAGCTCTAGTTGGAACCATATTGAAGTACATACATACTCAAGTTTAAGAAGTTCAAAGAAATAGGCGTACTTACAACTGAAATAATGAGAGTGGAATAAGTTTGTGATTGCAGCCACGATTTGAAATGACACATCTGAATTTATCTGTTGAGTGTGAAACCAATCTGCAAGGTGACCTTTAACAAATCTTGCGATTACGATTTTATGCACTCTTTAGAGGATAGAGGTGGTAATACTAGAATTCTGATACTTGAGTGTCATGTTTTAAATAATTTAAGCTACAAACTTGCTTATAACTATAATACACATATCTCCTTCCGGCTATCAAATCGATCTATCATTTTAGTTAAATTTAGTCAATGATGAATGAAACATTCATTGTCGTAATGATAACACATGCAATGAGCTGTTAAGGATAAAAAGTAAGCAAGGTGGATTGATCTATTAATTAACATTGCTACATAAAAGAACCAATTTATAGTGTAAATGTGCATAGCAATTATATTAGTTTGATTTTGCTGGCTGTCGAAACAAGTCAGATCAATTTGTGTCAGGTTTACGATGGGCTTCTACTTAAAAGCAATTTATGCTCGTTCATCTTTGATGTACAGTAAACCACTCTCAGACCTAATACAGAGAAAAGTGTACCTATAATTGGAAAATACACAGTCATGTGGATTCTGCACACTCAGAGGAATATCGCGCTCATGTCAAGAGGTACTTGAAACTTGTAGTTAACAAATAACTAGATATATTTTCAATTAGCTGGAAGTCCACATTGCCCCAAAAAAGAGTATTTATTTGACAACGGCAATGGGCATTTCTATTGTGCATTTAGAAGCTGAAAAATGGTTCCACAAGCTTTCTCGGAACATCTGGTGGCAACGCTGGTCGTGCGTTGGCTTACACCGGCAAACAATTAAAAGTTCCACGTAACATATTGTTCCTGAGTAGGAAACACAACGAATGTTGAGAAAATTGAAATCTTATGGAGCAATCATCAACGTGATTGGAAGGACTGGATAGAAACTAACGCAGCAGCTATGGGGCTTCTTGAGAAAGATTCTGAAATTGGTTTTGTGTATCCATTTGATAATACTATTATATGTTCATTATCCAGACTCCTTCAATTATGAAAAATTTATCTTAAGCAGCAAATTACTAAACTAAACAGGGCAGGCCATGCGTCGATAGTCGAAGAAATTCAAGAAGATCTGCAAGGTCAGTAACCATCCTGCATACTTGCATCAGTTGGAGGTGGTGGATTAACTAGGGGTGTCTTCAAGGGCTTGGAAGCAAATGGATGGAAAGACGTTCCATTACTTTGCATAGAAAACGCTGGCGCTGAATGTTTCCACTTATCTCTGAACGCAGGGAGACAAATCGTAAAGGATGAATTAACAAGCGTCGCAATGGGTACCCGCTGATAAACTCAATATCTATTGGACGCTGTGCCAAAGTTCAAGATTGTTTCAGAAGTTTTGACAGATAAGGAAGTGGTGTTGGGATGTATTCGCCTAGCTGGTCAGTATTTTATTTAAAAACGTGTATAATACAAGTGGACAAAAATGCAATGACATAAATATCATTTGAATCTTAAGATGATCATGGATTCTTGTGGAGCCTTCTTGCGGTGTAGCCCTAGCTGCCATTTATTCTAAACTCCTTCTGGAAGTAATGGAAAGTCGAGGCTATAAAACCGACAGCGGTCCAATTGTTGTCATTGTATGCGGTGGAAGCAACATATCACAAGTGACTAGTGCCTGCATTGAGCTTTGAGTCTTATCTGAGTCTCGAGTAATTGTTTCAAATTTTAAGCTTAGATTGTTTACGGGTTTCTCGGGTCCCAAATAAATTTTCTTAAATAACATTTTATGACGAAAAAAAAATTTCTTTTGCCATTCCGAAATTTTGAAAAAGGAAATTTCCCGATGGAAACAAAATTTTCTGAGACTAATACAAGTTTTCATGAGCAGCTCACATAACTCAAATTTGAGATCAACTTGATCAATTTGAGATCAAAATAAGACACAACTGTAGGCCCTGCAAGGGACCCTAAAGGACTTGGCTGATATGTTTGAGTTAAACCTCCAAAATTAAAAAAACAACTGAGGAAAGAAATAAGATGAGATACAGGTGGATTGGATCTAGAGGTGGGAAGTTGGAGGAAAACGGCTGCCCGCTTGCACTTGCACTTGCAGGCTTTGCCCAAACCCGCTGGCGCTTGCTTGCAAGAAAAAATCGCCCAGGCTTGCTTGCACCCATGGGCGCTTGCAAGTCTTGCAAAAACATACCATATCAAATTTTAGCTAAAAATTTCGTAATTAGCAGTAAAATTTTGTGTTACATTATCAGCAACACTAATTTAATGAATGAGGTTTGTCTAAATTGCTTAATAATGGAGAAGTTACATCTTTGGATAAGAAAACGATACGATTTTTGAGGTTGTGACATATAAAAAAAAGTTTCAGATCGAAAGTTTATATGGAGAATTAACAACCGTGGGTATCGTGGGTATTCGCAAGCGCTTGCAAAAAAAATTGCTCAAGCTTGCTTGCACTTGCGCTTGCAAGGTTTAAGTAAGCTTGCCCATACCCATGGGTATTCGCAAGCGTCCATGGGCGCTCACTTGTGCAAGCGGGTTTGTCCCACCTCTAATTGGATCCCACGTCTTTCGGACAAGTAGTTTTTATCACGATGCAGTAGTTATGTATGCATTTTATTCGAAAAACACTTTTTGCATTGGAAAGAACATTTTAATAAAAAACCAATGCAATAATATTCAATTACCTTATAAATTTTATTTCATTCATTTGCCGTACGTGTGTGTATTATGCATACATATGCTAAACCGAATATGAATACAGAAGACTGTACAAGCAATACGACGTGAAAATGGCACAATTTTCAGCTCTCGTTTGGCTGATTGAAGAAGTACAGTTCAACTGTCTCAGCATCAACTTTCTGTTTCTACCATTCTCTGACAGTGAGCAAGGGCAGTACATTGAGCATGGTGTATTCGACCTTTCAACCGTGTTTTCATAAATAATTTGGGAACTAGTTGAAGATGGAGACCCTTTGGCTGAGTCTCAAAACCCTTTCCCGGACTTCCGGTTCCGACGCTGAAGGAATTACTGAACAAAACTCCAGACTTTGTTTCACTTGTGCAGCTACAATACAAATGTTTGAAACTTGGTGAACGAACGTCATGTTTGAAAAGTGAAATTTCTGAATTGGGTAGATGTCCTTTGTGAAGCGTTGTAAATTGAGGGGAAACCTTTTAGTCGCGGGGATGACGAGCGGATTCGGTTTGCAGAGTTGGAAAACTTCATCAATTAGGCATTTTTGTTAACTTGGTGTCTCTTCACAAGTTAATTCTCAGCCCAAATTTTCAAACACATAAATCACCTAATGTGATGTAAAATTTTATTTTAATATGTAAGGTTTCATATAACTGACTTTCATTTAAACAGTATTTTTCAAGTTCTAAAGTTGTAGTTTTACGTACCTTTATCTTCTAGAATTCCAGGAGCGAACTCAGGGAACTGAACGTAATACCACTCAGCTTCTGGACATTAGCACCACTGCCTCAGATGCTATCGAAAGATCAAAGCTCTTTAATCACCCTCCTTCTGAGAAACTGGACCTCGGTGAAGCATTCCAAGTAATTCAAAATATAAAACGTTAAGAAGATGAATTTAAGAAGTTCTCAAGATTCTCAATCATTTAATTATGTGCAGAGGATTTAAGGGAATGTGATGCCGTATAATCATCATCGCAAAGAAATTATGAAAACGAAAATTCTAGTAATTTCAACTGTAGTTGAAACACCGTCATTTAAATTTCCTGCATATATAATAAACCTTACCAATTTTCGCAAATACGAAAAGATCAACCCACCTATGTTCAATATGCTTTAATTCTTTTGTTTTATGTAAAGTTTGTTGGCGTTGTAGTATGTGAACCAATGATCTCCACATTACTAACTTTTCTTTCGCACTCAAGCAATTGGTAGTTGCACATAACTTGGTGCATATGTACTGCCAATCATTTAGTTCACAAGAAAGATTGAATTGATTAGTTTCAAGCAGTAAAACACGAAACGTCTTCTATCGCCCCAACTATTGGATAACTTTCTTCCTAACAATGATGATGCTTGTTGAAAAGGACAACGAAACGGGCTTTATCAAAACTTTTTAAATTACGGAATTCAACTACAATAAAACCCTTTTACAGTGGTGGTGACTGAATTTTGGATCACTCACCTCATCCACGTTGTTTGAATTACTGATCTCATTTCAAACCATTCATTTTAACAATTCAATATTGAGAGATTTTGCTCGCGTACAGCGAAAGACCAGGTGTACTACTTCTTAATTCTTGGCTGGTTTACTATGATGTAAGGTTTTAAGAATGTCAGTCTTTCATTAATAGTTTAAGAGCGTAGATTTAGGAAAATTGCAATTTGAGATGAATGTTAACATAAAAAGCTGTTAGTTTTTTGCTACATTGCAATTTAAGTTTTGTCTACTATAGATACATTAATCTTAGAAACAGTTTGGTAGGATGCATATGATTTTGTTAAAGCTGATACCAAATGGATTTTGTAAATTGACCAACTATTTTACATTGTTGACGGAATTTCAGATATATCAAAACTTAACAAAGTAAAACATAATAAAAAGGATAAAAACCTTTTTATTATGCGGTTTGAGAGTCTCAAATTGGGACTCACTCATTGCCCTTTCCGTCTGAGCGAAATATAATTTTCATTAAGATCTTTAGTTTATAGACAAATTTTCGTTGACTTGTCAAATACCTTTGCAGGCTTCCAAACACAGAGAGCTCAAGGAAGACATTAAAATTAACCAGAAATGCATTGATTTGCACTGCTAAGTAGATTAGATATTAAAGGGTGGGAAGTGGGTAATTTGCGTATACGGGTTTAAGATACGTCGTCTGCAACAGGAATATTTTGACCTTCAGTATTTTTGCGAAACATTGTTATGTTCAGGGTACCATACGTACTGCATCCCAAAGATGAACTGCAGTCCAAAATCTGTAAAAACACGGAATGCAAGAAGTGACCAAAACATGGATAGTATTTCTTTTTAAATAACTTCGTGGCAGTATAAATTTGCTTCCCCAATTTTTCGTGTGCGGGATGCAGTTAACAAAGCGTAAGCAAATATTTCAATTATGTTGGTATAAATCATTCTGGTATTCATCATGTAAAGATACTGTTGCCGTTCACTTCAAATTTCCATTTGGAGCACATAACATCAATTGACAGGTCACTTCGTTTCACGTTTGAGTTTGATATCACATTTTTAGGGCGGTATGAAACGCGCTTAATAAAATACGCAAATATTTTTTATCACAGAAAAAGATATTTAGCCCATTTATTTTTATTAAAGAAATGCAACATAGAAGAAAAATCACCTATTTACACAATTAATATACCGTTTTATTTTAAAATTGTTTTTACTTTCTTAAATTGTCACTGTGGTCAAAAGTCTTGGTATTAAGTACAAATTAAAAAAGTAACAATTGATTACTAACACAATTTTTACAAATTTTCAAATTATTTTAATTCAAAAAATAGATTTTATGCACTGAGCAAACACAAGGGGTTTGCAGATGTTTCAAAGGCGAAGTAACGGTGAAAGTATTCTTATAACATGATGATATTGACTTCAAAATGTTATAGTCACATTTTTCAATTTTAACTTGTACCAAGTTTCATAAGTCTGTAATAACGGAAAGGCTTATGTAAGTATGTGTTTATGGGAGCGACTGATTATTGCATAACAATTATGCAGTAATGCACTAATTACCGAAATATGAGAAACGTCATGCAAAACATCGTGTTTTGATTTGACCAGGGTTATATTGAAATTATTGGAATGTTGCAGATTGTCCCAAAAAGATTTCACCCTATCCAAATGCTCCGGCTACATTGAATAAATTGTATCAATTTAATTCTAATTTATGATTAACAATCATTAGAGTTAGACACCAATCTGTCCAAGAAAGTAATTACAACACATGTTTTAGGAAATATGTTGTCGTCGAACTGAACCTAGTTTTTAAATTCCCTGTTTCATAACATTTTAGGAGAGCTACAACCACTAGTTATTCTAGGCTTTAGTTCAAGCAACAATATATTTTATGTGTATTTTATATCAATTAAAACTCATGCGTTAGCGTAATAATTGTTAAGATATTCACATTTTTTCAACTGCACCTCATTGAGTTTCAAAAATGTAGCATGCAAGTTATCAGATAGGTTTTGAAATATTGGACAATTTTCAGGAGTCTTGTACCAGCAGCTCATCATAATATCGTATCTGTAACAAAAATAATTTAATCGTTGCAAAGTTCACGATGATTGCGAAGTACTAAACGCTTTTAAACTTACATTAATTGCGTAGCATACTTCGGTCTACCCATCCTTCTTCCACATTAAAGATCATTGACAAAATCCAAGCCAAACGTGCATCCAGCCCACGGAACTTCGCCCAGTTGGAATATTTCCCATAATGTAACCCCGTAGCTCCCAACATCAGAACACGAAGAGAAGCACCTGTCTGTGATGGCTTCCACTGATAACCACTTCCATGGGATGGGGTTCTGAAATAAAAATTTTGCTTTTCGTATAACTTTGCTACTACATTCAAGCAACACATGTTTAATGAAAATTATTTTATTTTTGAAAGCCCAATACTTTTTGTGTTTTTACATAAACGTCATAGTTATAAAGTTTTCTAGATAAACCGAAATCGGTTATTTTTGCAACCCGATGTTCCGTCAATAGAACGTTACGTGCTGTAAGATCCCCGTTTACTATACGCAGAAATACTAAAAAAATCATTCCATCAGCAACTTGTTTGGCCCATAGTAAGAGATCTTTTGTGTTTGTTACTTCCTCAGCATCTTTGTCGAGTGATATTGAAACTTGACTTTGGGTTGATGATTTAACCCCTTCAATTATATCCACGAAAGTTCCTCTCTGGCTCAGTAAAAAAGTTTGCAAATTTCCAAAACCACAGAGTTCAACAACAATGTAGAGTTTGCCTATGAAGTAATAGTTGTCCTATTAAAATTACACCGTTGTATTAAAATAGTATTCGCTTGATGGTTTCCTAACGTTGTCGAATTTCATCAGTGCATGCTCCAATGAGGTTCACAATATTTGTATGGATTCCAATAAATGTCATCCCTTTCAACTCAAATAGCAAGGCTTTGAAATGCTCCGCGTCTCCGAAAAGTGGGTTCGTGGTTTTTACTGCGACTAGAAGCTTTTTGCCATCAGTTTTCATGTTCAGTAGTGCTCTGTACACAGTACCATACGCTCCAGACCCAAGCGGCGTTTCCCTATCTTAACAAATAAAAGTTAACTTGTTGCCTTACGAATAGTATTGTTTTAAAATTTCCAGTTTAACTAACCAAGCTCCAATTCTCTCATAGAAATCTCTAATGCATTCTTATCATATTTTTCATTTTTCAAAAACCTGTCTGAGAAACAGTTATTGTCTGGGTTGGAACTCTCGTTTTTTAATGTTGTTTGCCCATTCGTGAATTCATTCATTTCAAACTCTGTTAAATCTCTGTAAGCCGTTGTCATTTCAATATCATATTTGATTTCCTGGATGAATCGATAGACGGCATAAATTACGTAGAATCTGTAGATGCCAGGAGATAAAATGCGTGCAAGTCGGAAATTGAAAACTCCTATTGAAAATTGGATAGCGTACATCAAAAATACGGCAATGCTGATCAAGGTGATTGTTGTTGCACATCCCATATAAAGTTTTAGCAGGGGGATGCTTTTCTGAATTACGTTTGAATGTTTAAGTAGTTTATTATATTACTTAGTCATTAGTTAACATAATAAACGTGGGTAAACCTTATTGACGTACCAAGAGAACGTAATAGCTGACAAATGCAGCAATGTAACGGCATCCATCAACAACTTAAATGGATGAGAGTACTGCAAAAAACAATCAAGATACAAATCAATATTACGGTTTGACATTTTATAGAATTCTACTAACGCAATACAAAAAAATAGACATTTTACTTACGATACACATTTATGGGACTATTCACTTCTTGCCAGACAGTAAAATCTTGATGATATGATGTTACGGCGGAAAATATATGGTAAATGTAAACTAGAAATTGTACGATTATATATAGCCTAAACTTGGTATTTTTGTATATAGTTTTTAGCTCATGCTTTGAAAATGGGTTTGGTTTTCATAAACGGCTTCCAACAGCAATCATGGCTGCCCAACGGAGTGATATTTGCAAATCAAAACCGCAGAAGGATGATGGTTCCTTCCAGAAAATAACTTTATGGCCATGACTAGAAATCGTAGAATTTTACGAAATAACTTTTACTTACCTGTACTAGTATAAAAACGAAACGTACAATTGATCTAATATGGCGGTACACAAAAAGATTATGTATCTATGTTTCATGTGCAAGAAAACTTATGTTGGTAGGTTTCCAGCCAGTGACTGGTGACTCGCAGTTTGGCTATTCAATTTGTGATGCATCATTTATCCTTTTTCAGTTTTCTCTTTATGAATTAGTACTAGTTATATTTTTATGAACCAAAGCTCAACTATACAAATGCACACACATGTATATTTTATCCATTTATAAAACGCGATTACGCGTAACAAAAACCTCAAGAAAACAAGAAAAGGAAAAGTGTGACATTTACATGGATCGTGTAATATAGTATTATGTTGGCTTTTCCAACCTCGTCGGTTTCGTTCAAGGTGTCGATAAATTAAGGCATTTGCTCCATAATAAGTAACAGCGTAGCATTTCGCAAGAAACTTCAAAGAAATAGGCGTATTGACAATTCACAGAAGGAATGTAGATTAATTTTATGATTCCGGCTAAGATTTGAATTATGGCATGAATTTGTTGTCGATTACCTGGAATTAATTCTTCAATTTAGTTAAAGGTAACCTTTAACAACTACCACGATTCTGATAGTATGCCTCGGTATATAATGTCTTTGAATGCAATTCAGATTCTGTTTGCTAGGATGAAACTACCTACTTCAGCAGTTAATTTATTCAGTGACGAATAAAACATATATTATCGCGATGATTACACATGCAATGATCCAAGTTTACAATGGATACAACTCAAAAGCAACTAGTAAACCACTGTCAGACCTAATACGGAGAGAAGTGTCCGTAAAATTGGAAAATAAGCAGCCATGTGGATCCTTCAATCTCAGAGAAATATCGCATTCATGTCAAGAGGTACTTGCATCTGGTGGTCAACAAATAACTGGATTTATTTCTAACTAACTGGTAGGTCATACTTCCTAGTTTTCCCGAAAACGATATTTGGAACCGAAATGGTTATTTCTTTTTAGAAACTGAAAAATGGTTGCATGCGCTTTCCCGGAACATCCGGTGGAAACGCTGGTCTGGCTTTGGACAGCACAGCGGAACAACCAAAGGTTCCATTAGACATATTTGCTCCGGAATATGTGACACAAGGAATACTGAGAAAATTGGAGTCACATGGAGCAATCATCTTGAGAAACATCCTGAAATTGGTTTTGTACATCCACTTGATGATTCTCAATTAGTTTTTTAAATACTGAGTTTAATAACATGAAAACCCTTTTACAGAGCTGGTGAGCTAAACTGAAGTCACTAAATTGTGGGGCCACTCCACCACAATTTTAGAGTTACTCAGCTCATTCCGAACCATTTATTTTAACATGTCAATGTTCAGAGATTTTACTCGCGTAGCCCAGAAACCCATTTCAGGTGTACTACCTCTTAATTCTTGCCTAAATTACTTTAGGAGAAGAAATATCAGACTTTTATTAGTTGTTTAAGGGTATAGGTTTGTGGAAAATTTCATTTAGCATAATATGTTAGAATAACAAGCTGCTAGTGATTTTCGTCCAAGCAAAATTTATCTTAGCCCATATAGATCCAGAATATGTGAATTGGTCTGCCTTAATCCTATCAAATTCATATAATTTAAAATCTGTTGGCGAATTCTCTTTTGATTTCACTGATAAAACATGGATATAATTTAGCGTTTATGTGTTATATAGATTTTGAAAATGCATCCACAGTAGTCATTTCATATCGGGTGGGAAAGACTCAGAAAGAGTGGAATGCGTAAAACACGTAAAATCCGCATGCTGATATCACGAAAAACGTTCGTAAACGTGCATATTTATTTGGTGTTCAGTATAAACCATTTTGGTAATCATCTTATAATGATGCTGGTGCCGTTCACATTTTATTTGAGTTTGCAACATATTACAATGATAATCAGATTGACTTTCTCCCGTATTCAAACGTGATGTTTGTTTTTCAAACTTTATTCATTGCTCAAAAACCATTTTTCCTGCGGGCATGTTTATTTGATGATATTGCAGAAATATTTGTAACAAAATGTTCGTTTTATTTTATCCCCACATTTTGCAACTGTTTCTCAGTGAGCTGCAGAAAAATGTTATGAAAGCCT
Source organism: Orchesella bifasciata (assembly GCA_034697805.1). Classification (NCBI taxonomy): domain Eukaryota; kingdom Metazoa; phylum Arthropoda; class Collembola; order Entomobryomorpha; family Orchesellidae; genus Orchesella; species Orchesella bifasciata. The sequence continues at coordinate 17,084 of JAQGAP010001643.1, forward strand.
TCCGAAAGTATCTTGAATGTCGGTCGTCTCTTTGGATTTTCATCCCAACAGCTCACCATGATTTGATATCTTATAAAACAATAAAATTCATCGTAGTACTTACAAAATATATATCTATATGAATACTAAATACAATAGGGATTCATGGTATTTACATGTTCTGAGTAGCGTATGTTGGCTTTTTCAATCGCATTCCATGTTTCAGCTCTTTAACAAAATCCAACCCGAATTTATACCCGGGCCACGGGGTTTCTCCCAGCTGGAACAGCTCCCAAATTGTTACTCCATAGCTCCAAACGTCGGAATGAGTGGAGAAGCTCATGTCCATGATGGCTTCTAGCGATAACCAACGCCAGGGAAGTGGACTCTGTTTCAACCACCAATTAGATTTGTTTATACATACTCGAAGCAAACGTTCTTCATACAAAAGTTCTTCAATAGCACATTCAATTACATTTGCAGTTTTCACGTAAACTGAGTAGTTGTACAACTGTCTGGATAAGCCAAAATCAGTTATTTTCGCCACTTTATGTTCTGTAAGCAAAACATTACGAGCTGCAAGGTCGCCGTGAATCACTTTACGAGATTCCAGAAACTCCATTCCATCTGAGATTTCTTTCGCCCATTTTACAAGATCCTTTGTGCTTGTGAAATCGTCGTCATTGCCGAGACGTACTGAAACATGGCTAATATGAAATACACAATGGTTTATATATTTTCTTATGTTGGAATTGTACAACGTAAAAATTCATTTTTTGACATTATTAACCTCACCTGTACCGACTTATTTTAGCAAATGCTGAATCTCCCGTATTTAAATCTACAAAAGTTCCTCTTTGACTTTTCAAATAATTTTGCAGATTTCCAAATGCACAGAGTTCGACGACAATATAGAGTTTACCTAAAAAAAATTATTCACATAATATGACAGATCTGAAAAAGGTGTCCGCGTTTTGTTGCACACGAAGCTATATAACCGTGCATACGTTTCTTTATGTCTTCAGTGCAAGCTCCAATTAAATTCACAATATTTTTGTGATTTCCTATAACTGTCATGACCTTCAGCTCAGACAGCAATGTTTTAAAATGTTCCACATTGCTCGACGTCGGATTTGTGGTTTTCACTGCAACAGGAATATTTTGAGCTGCAATGTTTCTACATAGAATTGCTCTATATACGGTTCCAAACGTTCCACATCCCAATGGTGACCTTTTATCTGTTATGTTAAATAATCGCAAATTACATGGGTTGTGGTTTTCGTTTGATGATTTGTCAAATATTTATGTGTAGCGTAATATAATTATGAGCTAACCAATTTGAAGTTCAAGAAGTGAAATTTCAAAAGTTTCCTTTTTATACTGAACATATTGAATCCGGTCTAAAAAGGGCTTCATCTCAAAATCCAAACTGCTTGTTGGTCGTTCCTGACCATTTTTGAATTCATGAATTTCAAACTCGGTGAGTTCTCTAAATGCAGATGTCATTTTGGCCTCTTCTCTGATTTCACGGATGTAGCAATACACTCCATAAATTAGGCAAGTTTTGAAGATCCCATCAATAAAGATCACTGTGTAGCGGGCGTTAGGAAGATTAACTGAAAAATGGATTGCATAGGCCCAGGCCACTGCTTGTACGGTTATGATGTGTATTGCTAA